>JAHZMT010003753.1:0-17283 GCA_027743785.1 Sinhomidia bicolor
CATTCAACTTGGCCGAGTGTAATAATACAGCGAATAAATGGCAGCATCAAATAAATGCTTCCAGGAACCCTTTCAGTAAAAAAACGAATAAAAGACGGAATAAAGTAGGAAAGTATATATGTATATTATATATATATATATATACTGTAATGCAATTCTCCACCGTATCTCTGTAATTTTTAAGCGTATATGGCAAAGTGAACAATTTATTTTTCATGAAGTAATGTAATGCATATTATGCAGTACAGAACAATGTCATTGGCCTAAAGGAGAGTTTTTTAAGCTGTGTGTGTGCTGCTGTGTGATGTCAACTGATCCAAATCTGAATAATCTTTTTTCCCTAAAACCATATATGTGAGTAATGACATTGTGCAATGTGTATGACATCATTATGTCGGCCCATGAATTGTTCCATATTGTAGGCGCACAATGGAGAAGAATGCGAGAGATTTGACTTTTGCTGGGGAAAAGGTTTGGTAAAATCGGAAGGGTGGCGTGCGTGGTAGCGGCAGCATTACCACCGCCACTACCATCTACCATTGCAATAGTCAGAAGTCAAAATATGGGAAAAAATATAAAAATGTCAAAATTGAAGAGCAGAAAAAAGGGGGAGATGAGAGAAAGTAGATTTGCCTTCATTCTTCTTCTTTTTATTTCTCCTTCTTCACATTACACTATTACACAGTTCATTTTATTTTTTGTTCTAACTCTCCAGTAAATCTCACATACTGACTATATTAAAAGAAAAAAAGTAAAGTAAAAAAATGTGCATAGACGTATAATATAACGGGTGTGTGTGTGCAATGACTATTTTTGCCTCTCATATCAATTCATCCAACAACTGTCCAAAAATTCCAAAATGGTCATTTTCTCTGGTTCAATGAAGGGCAAGAATACAATAATAATAATAACAATAATATATACGCTATCACTTTTGTTACAGATATCATTTATTTTTTTCTTTTCCATTTCAGCTTCCATTTTTTCTTTATCAAACTGAATTGGAACAGCTTTTTTTAGCCAGTCAGTCAGTCCAGCAGTTACATTCAAATAGAGAGTTGTGATACAAAAAGAAAGAAAAGAAGTGTATTCATCCATCCAACCATCACACAATAATAATAAGATTCACAAAGACATACTTTTACACACTTTATTCAAGATGATCTTCTCTTCTCGTTTCTTCTTCTTTTATTTTTATTCAGCCAACTCATTTTATTATTATTACTATTGATATTATATTATGATAGGATCATCCATTCAACTGGCTGTTTGACTTCATGACTTTTGACTTGACGAGGGTCCATCTCTCTTTCTCTCTCTCTTGCTCGCCTTCTTTCTCACTCGTCGTCGTCATCTAGATTTCGCTGTGTGGACATTCCAGTAAAACTACTTCATTTACTCAAACTGTCTCTCTTCTCTCTCCCCTGCTTGTCTTGTCTTTTTGGTAAATATGTTGGTGGTGGTTCATCGAACAAGACGAAAAAAAACTTGCTTCTTGTTTCGTTTATTGTCTGCTTGTTAGACCGCACAAAGTTGGATGATGACCACAGTCAGTGCAAAAAACGGAGCAAGGTCCTAACTTCTGTGGGAAATGTGGTGGTTGGTATGTACATAGTACTACCAAAAGACACATCATATTTTTTAGCGGCACTACGGCAGCAGCAAAACATGCATATAATTTTTATCCTCACAAGCTTTGATATTGATACAGATATATAGACAAACACACACACATACTTTTTTTGCAAAAAAATTATCCCACGACAGACTGTTGCATTTTTTGCTCTTTCCTTTTCAAAACAACACACACACCCGAGCAGACCATCTGACTCATTTAAATAGATGACTTGTTGTAACAAAAGGTAATTACTTCAGCTTATTCACCTTTTTATTTCATTATCATCAACAACCTAATCAAATGGACCATTGATTTGAAGGTGCGCAAATTTTTTTTATATTCGTCTGTATTCATCGTGACTTCAATTGTTGTGCTGGTTGAATAATAAAAATACAAAGAGAAAAAAACAGAGAAAACGATCAAACTTGTTGGTTCCTCTCTTTCTTTCTCTCTCTCTCTGGTCGCCGGTCGGCCTGTCATCTTCTTTTTATCTTAATACTCAACTCGTTAAAAGTGAGAACGATAAATAATTCTCAGTGAATTAAGATGCTCCAATTCACGCTTCGCTCTTTCATTTAGATAATCCATTCTACCTACATATATATTACTTACTATTAGGTATTATTATTATTACTATTACTACTACTATTGCTATAAAAATGTTATTGGTATGTCCATTATATTATATAGGTATGCACATTATATATATATTTCTTTTTCTGCTATTATCTGTCTGTGAGTACATTGTTCCATTCTTCTTCTCCTTTCTTTCTTTCTTCTTTTTTGTTTGGCCAGAGGAAAAAACAGCAATAATACAAAAAGGAGGACAAAAGGATCATCATCATTATTGTTTCTTATCGGTTTTTATCAACAACACAGTGTGTCGGCCGACGAAAAATAGTGTGAAATGTGCAAGAGTTTAAAAGAGTTGTGTTTTTTGTATGCTCGCTCACTTCGTTCTTTAGCCAGCCAGCCCTACCTGCTTGTTGTGTTTTCACTGCTGCTGTAATGTTGTTGTTGTTGTTGCTGCTGCTGCTGTGTTCTTCCTTTTCTTTCGTTTGGGCCATGTGCTTGCCCTCGAAAGGAACTTGAATGAGGATGACGATGATGATGATGATCAAGTGAAGAGATATACAATGATGCCATTCAATTGTTTGTAATTTAGACGGCATCCTCTGATAAGAGAAGAAGAATGAAAGAAGTCAAAAGAAAGAGGGAAAAGGCCACAGTAGATAAAAAAATATATACACAGTGCTGGGATTACAGATTTTTATATTTTTTTGTAAATAAAATATATCGAATATTCTTTTTCTGTTTCAACTCACTGGAGGAGAGTCTTGTCTACTGTAATATTTTGCTATATGGCATGGCATAACCTGTCGGCTTTTTTGCAGTGACCATGTTAATGATCATCATCAAGTATAATATCTCTCTCTCTCTTGTCCGTTTTCTGTAATATATTTTTTTATACTACACCCTGGGTCATTATTACATTTTCACTGAATTGCCACTTAACTTTTAGTTGAGCACAAGAAATTATACAATTATTGCTAGTGCATGCGATAAAATACAATATATTTTTTAAAAGGAGAAAAAAAACATTATGCGGGTTTTGCATGTGTGTGTTTGTGTGTGTTTGTGTGCAAGAGTGCATGTTACGTTCATCCGTCCGTGTACCTGGGAGAGGTCTCATTATTCCATTCAATTTTATTATAACATTTTACTTTAATTTTTGTTTTGACTTTACAAAACTCGTAAACCATCATCGTCACAAATCAAGTTTTTTTGCAAACAACAAACAGCAACATAGTCATCATCATCATCATTGAACATAACACAATCACATAACATTCACAACAACAAAAACATGGTGGTATAATTGTGTGTGCTTCTGATGATGATGATGCTTCTTTCTTTCTTCTTTTTCGTCTGAGAGATTGAGGTTGGGATGATGGGACATTCCGTCAGACAGATTATAATGGATTAATATCATTATAAAAAATCTTCATGTACAAAAAGAAACAAACGAGCTCACATTACTCTTTGTGCATACACTCAAAAAAAATATATAATGAAACGTCAGAGTGTGGTTGTTGTACTGTTGGCTGTACTTACAAAAGACAAATAATATAAATTTTTATACAATAAAATAAATTTTTTAAAAAATATTCCCAAAACGTTTGTATTTCCCTTATTTTTCTTCTTTTTAAAAAAAGAACAATAATAATAATAAGTGATAAATGTATAAAGAAGGAAAAACTAACATGTACATACTGTTTGTATTTGTTGCGAATCTCAATTATAAAGTGAAAAATGTTTTTTTTTTCTTCAAATAATATGTTTGTGTGCTCACTTCTCCTTTTTCATCATCAACCACCAGAACTGATGTTGCTGCTGCTTGGAGGAGAGAAGATGAGAGGACGGAACAACATGACAGGGTACAAGACAGGACAACTTAAGATTAAAGATATCATCATCTTGGTATATCCTCATCAGAGAGAGAGAGGGAGACAGGGAAAATGCAGTAGAAGTAGACGAATGAAATAAAGGGGTAAAAAACTGGAAATGAGAAAAAAATAAAAATGTATATCGAGACCGTAGACTGTCTGCTCTCGGTTAAAATGCCTAAGTAAATAATATTGCCCGTATGATAGTGGTGCTGGTGAATGTGCACAGAGCAAAAATGCGATTTGAACCTCTCGTCACCCAAATTGTTGTGCACAATATTTTCTTTTTTATAAAAACGAGTTATTATTTTGCTGTGTGCATGTGCCGTTCCTACTTTATTAAAAAATAAATATAAAACTCATTTTTAGCCCTGTAATAAATCTTACTATGCCCGGAAAGTACAAGAAAATTATCAGTAAACTATACCTAGTTTCTGTTTATGATGAAATGCGGAGAACAATATTTATAGTAAATATGAAAATATTTTTTTCTCTCGTAATAATAATAACAAAATTTAATTCAAACATTTTCTCGGAGATATCTCAGTTTGCTTCCTGTGAAGTAGACAACGCGACGACGAGACTATCAACGAATTATCAAATGCACGACTAGTTTTGATTTGATTAATGTGCTGTTAAATGCAGTCCTCTTATCGCAAATGTACTATCTGTCTGTCTGTCTTGACCATGTCCCCGTTGTAGCAAATCTTGTTTTCCTGCAACAGATACTAAAATGTCTCCGAAGTCTTTTTTGAAAATTCAGGACTTTACAATGCTTGCCGTACAAGTACATTACATTCTATACTGAAAGCGGAGACCAGAAATAATTATGATAGAAAAGTTTCTACATTAAATAATTGACATAGAAACTTGCCTCCCGTTAGCAACTTTCACACTTTAACCATGCATAGCATCAGAACACAACATGTATTGTGCATTGTCTCGGGTCAATCTAAAGTTTCCCGTGAAATACAACATGCAAATATTTTTTATATCTTCGTCAATGTCCCTCAATACAAGAAAGTTTGCAACCAATTTAGATAACCTTATTTAATAAATACCAAACTTATTATTATATTTACCTATGCATCTCCACAAGTATGTTATTCGACCATCTTCTTTATTCTTTTCAAATATATTTTTGCCTTATTCACAAAAAAAAAAATTTAACAAGTCAAATTTCCTTCTTCAAAGTGATGATAAAGTACTTGCTCTGGTAACACCGTATATGCCTATCAATACATGAAGAAGCCATAAAGGAAAGAGGCCCGGCCAGTTATAGGCCACAGATGCTACCAAACACATTTTTCTGTGTACATGTCATTTTATAAGTGAATAAAGTATATTATGCAATTCATTCTTATTTTCTCCTTGATGTCACATTACATTTCTTATAATACGAGATGATTGCCTCTCTGGGTAATTTATGGTTGCAATTCTACATACATATATTGCATGCAACATATATTCCTAAATACAAATAAATGGGGGAAAAGCATATCGTAACAAATAATATATAAAGTATAAAATATGACAACAAGCTTTTTCCACCACCACCACCACCTTTCACTCCCCGTATATATAACTTTTTCAATCCCAGCAAGCGAATACAATTTGTGGTGTCCGGGAGAGTCCCTTTTTCCAAACCACCGAGAAAATCCGCCAAGTGTAAGCAATATTTTATGCATTGAAAAGGATTTGTTCTAACAACACTCTAAGCCCGTATATATTTATGATTACAATATATTCTCAAGCAATATTTGTCATGTCAAAATATAAAAAAAATTCCTAAGCTTTTTCAGGGAGCTAGCAAGCTGCTTTTGATAAAATAATACATTATTGTTCAGACAATGCAGTAGTATACAAGAAAAAAAAGAGACAATACAAGTTTGGTTTTTCCCAAAAGTCAGACTCGTTTTTATACATACATCTCACTCCATATTATTGTCTTCTCTTGATATTATACATAACCTTGCAAATTTTTTTCCGTATTGCAAAACAAATTCTTTTTGAAAAAAAAAAATATTTAGAATTGTTTTTTCCTCTTGTGATCTCAATTTGAGAAGAAATGATATGTTCCAATTAGCATTATTCATAACTTGGTAATGATAATGCAAAAAAATTATATAATAATATGAATATTTTATCACGTGTATGCAACATCACATTTCTTCAACTCACTCCATCCATTCGGCTCTCACCGACTTTATTCTCTTTTTTTCTTTCTTGTGAATGATTTATCATCATGTCACACCTTTAAATAAAATCACTTGAGTTGACACTTACGACATTTTCATGTCTTGTGACATTTTATTTGTCACGAGAAGAAAATATAATAAACTCTTTTTTATTCTAACATACAGCAAAAGAAAAAAACAAGTAGGGAGAGAGAGAAAGAAAGAAAGAGATAAAGAAAATGAAAAGAATATTATGTGCGAGATGAAATGAGAAAAAGGGGAACTTTTGCAGCAGCAGCAATGCTAATTCAAATGTATTAAATAAATTTTTCATTTTCCTCTGTTACTATCTATCCGTGTTTTTCTCAGTGTGCATATACATATTTTTTTGTTTCAAAGAGAAGAATCTCAGGAGTAATGAGTAGTGAGCAGTGGTGGTGACATTTACATTTTTCTCACAAATTATATCAGACTACATGGGTTCCTTCAGCACATATTATACTCTTGTCCAATAATATTATAGCAGATTGTATTTTCAAGTTGATCTCTCTCTATCTATTTCTCTCTCAGCAGCAGTTCTTTGAACAATTTTTATGGACTCTGTGTACGTATCAGACAAAATATTTTATACTCTGGTCTTGTGACAGTTTACACTGGTTTACGGATATGTACGGCACACTGTGCGCGCTCACAGAGAGAGAGAGAGAGAAAAGGAATTTCTAGGAAAAAAGATGTTTGCCAGTGCCCCCATCACCACCACCACTGGGGCAAGGGGATGTCCCGAACAGCTTGTGTATTAAAAAGACGAAATCTACATTTTTTGCCATTTTCTTTCTCTCTCTCTTTTCTTCTCGGTGCACATCTCTCAAGATATGAAAATATGATGATGGATGAGATGATGCAAGAGACAGAGAGAGAGAGAGAGAGAGAAATGTCTGCTGTATTTACACAGATTATAGAAGAAGATTATATATGATAGTTTTTTTGTTGAATGACATGTGTCACATATGAGTCGCATAACGGAGTAGATAACATAATTCATGCAAAAAAGAACCGTTTGAATTATTTAAAAAATGTTTTCTNAAACTTTAACCGCTTCTCACGGTCAAGGTTCAATGCTGTATATTTTTTTTAAATGTATGAGAGATGGCAGTAAGCTCGTAAAAATATTCAAAAAGCGATAGTAGCTGAAGGACACATGCATATTATTTTTATTTATTTATTTTAGCAGGTTTGCAAGGAAGCAGAAACGTTTAAACAAAACTTTTTTATTTGTACTTACGGCATGGTTTGTGCGGTTGGTGGAAATCTCTGTGCGTGTTCAAATGCTTGTCTATAAAAAACAACAAAATAAAATCCAAAAAATTATGTAAGAGTTGAATACATTTATACGTAGATACGTACATACATACAATTCATTCATAATAACATGCACACATTGATTTTTATTGCATATTTAGGCATACATACACTCTCGTCCAGTTAAATCTAGAAACAAAGCAGAATTTTTTATTATAAGCAAATCCATATATAGAGAAAGAAACAATAGTAGAGTAAACTTGTATATTAAATAGTGCTTTAAAACAATAAACCCCGTTTTCAGTGCAAGTCAATAAATGAGTTTATATTTATTACATTACTACACGGTCAAAAGTACAGACAGAGACCGACCAAATCGAGCGATTTTTTAATACTGATTACCAATTTTAATGGACACACCTTTGTAATTTTCCTTAAACTCTGAGCAGCAGCAGCAGCATAAAGGATTATAATAATATGTATTTTTTGTTGAGGTTTTTGTTTTTTTCATGGGAAGCAATGAAGAAAGTAGGAGCCAAAAATACAAAAAATAGCAGTACTGGTGGGTAGGTGATAAAAGCTCACTGTTTGAAGAAGAAAACACTCCTTCTTTATTAAAACTTTTGAATGTTTTATAAGTCACGACTTTTCTTCACTTTTTTTCTACCTACTTCATTATTTACGGAGTGGAAGGTGGAAACACATGTGTACTTTTACTGCAAACGATCAGTATAATAAACACAGCGTCCATGTATTTTCTGAAGCAACTTATGAATAAAGTAGTTTCGATTAGGATATGATTGTAGTGATGATTTCATATCATTTTTGTAATAATTTAACAATTTTAAAAATACATGAGAAAAACGCTTATATAATAACTCTGTAATTTTCATTTCATCAATGAAGAAACCTACTGTAAATTTTCCTCTAAAATATTATCCGTATTTTTTTCACCTTTTTGTTCTTTCTCTCCCTCGGGAGCAAAACGAAGATCTTACTCGTTGCGTTAATAATAATAGTAATTTTACATGCACAAATAAGATAATGCAGATATATATTTTTGAAGATTTTTCCACAACGCTCGCTCAGCACAGCACCACATTTCAGGATTTTTTTGAGAGCTGCTGTGAGCCTGGTGCTGCTGCTGATGGCACTGCCTGGTAGTGTACTGTACAGTACACCTAGTTTATTTGGTAGCCTTGATTAAAATCAAAGATACGACACCATATGCATGCTGCTGCATTGCACAGCACCTTACTGTGAAAAACTTGAATTAGTAATTTCATTGTTTTTTATGCAAAAAATTTTTAAAAAAAGAAGAACACTGTCATTATTGTAAAATTTATGGATAACTACGATCATCCTTCAATAAAAACTTCGTCAGTAGAAATTTAACTAATGACATGCAAAATATAAAGTTTCGTGGCATATTGTCGCATTGGGTATATGCAATAATCGTAATTAGAGAAATTAAACCTAGCGTTTCTTAACAATACATACCTCTCTTCAACGTCATATATCTTACGTTACCCGTTAATTCCAAAAAATAAATATAAACGGCGTTTAACTATGTGTCGCGATACTTTTTAGTTTGTTCAAAAGGTAAAAAAAAGAAAGCAAGCACTCACTACTCAAGTCAGCTTCATCACAGTCATCATTGCATCACAACAAGACGACAATAAGTTTGATAATTTAAGGGTGACTTAAATGGGTTAGTGTGAGTGAGTAGCCAGTTTTTGAGTTGGGGTGCTGTTGTGTGCTGAACTGCTACCTACATAATACATACCTACATACATGGCAATACAAAATACCTACAATCGCATATCGATGTCAGCTCCATATAAAGCTTCTGTTGTAAATCTGATCATCATCCTGATTGTGTTTCCATATCCCGCGATGAGGGCGACTACTACTAGCATTTTATTATCTGTCATGTTGTGTATTGTACATTGTACAATGGTGAAAAGAGTCAATACTAAGGTTTCATTGTTCATTGCATTCGGGATTTTCCACTAATCCTTTTCGCCATATTCACACAAACAATATTATGTTTTCTAGTCCAAATTGTTCACCTAGGGAGTTTTTTGAGATGTAGCTTAAAAAAGAGGGATGTTGAGTTGACATGAAATATACATGTTTTCATGTAAAAACCAGTAATTTTTCTCCTCCTGAACCAGATTTGATCAACAGATAGCCAGTGATCAAGATCACATATTATCATCTTACGTGCCTACACTCAATATCAAGCGTAATATTTCTTTCTCTTTTTGATGATTTTTAGTATCGGCCCATATTCTTTTTTTGATAAAATTGAACAAGAGAAGAAAAGAAGATAAAGTAGATTCGCAACAGCAGAAGCAACAGCAGCAATGAAGGAAGCAGCCGGTCGACAGACGACACACATGATGCTGCACTGCTGCTGCTGCTGCTGTAGATGTGGCTGTTTTTTCACTGGATATACATATGCACCACCAAACTCACAAGACGCCGACCGATCGACCTGCGCGATTCTTGATGGTGATTTGATGTTGATGATATGATAATCGCAGAGATGCACACACAATGTACACCACAGCCATACGAAACTCATCTTCAATTTTCCTTGTAATTTTTTATACATTAACAAAATGCTAACTGACATGCTACACGTAAATATAAAAAAGGAGGACGACGACGATGGCTTTACAGACTACCCTAATTTGTCGTAGACGTCTTCGTCGTCATTATTTTCTTTAGCATACGTTCTTGTCTTGAAATTTAAAACAAGAAAAAAACCAAAATCATTTTTTTACTTTTTTTTCATCCGTTTTCTTTCACAAAATCAAATTCCTCTCTCCAAAAACTCCAAGCTATATGCATGCATGCAAGTTAGTAGAGTAAGTAAAGTAGCATAAATGTTGATCTTTAATGGCTACAGGCAGTGTATATCGGGAGCACACATGATAAATGTACGTATAAAAAACTAGATTTGATGGTACAAAATGATTGGGAAGAAAGATGATAATGATGATGACGACGATGACGACGACGACGAAGAAAAGGAGAATGATAACATGGTATGCATAACATTTTCATGTTATTGAAGAAGAACCAAGCGAGCAACAGTAGATTAGAGTTTTTTTGCTTCTACTGACTGATTGATGGGCGGATATTTGCATCGAAAGCTACGGATGAGCGGATACGACAATGCAAAACTTTTAACAATTGCTGGTTACGCACACGTAAAGGGAAAACGAAGTTTGGTACATCGATAGATTATAGTGGTATCATTATTATTATTATTATTATCGTTATATACTGCCTACCTACGATATTACCGTCATCATCAAAATGCGATGATGATGATGACGATATGATCACAAGAATCGTATTCAACCAAAGAAGAAGAATTGGTTGATGATGAAGAAGAAAGAAGCAAGAGTAGTAATATAGGTAAGCAATTTATTCTTTGGATATAATAATAATTATATTTACTACAATTTTTATATGATGATGATGATGCTGGGCATATTTACTGATTATAAGGTTTAAAAAATCACTTGATGTTGCAACAAGTGTAATACATAGTATACTAGTAATAAACCGCAATAAAATTGTCTTTGTAAAAACTGTACAAAAAACTGCTTTCGCAGGAAAATATCAGCTTAGGCAACAACCTGGAAAGATGCTTGCTTTTTCAAGACTAAACTTATGTACAATGTTGTATAATATGAAGTATTACATATATCATGATTTCTATCAGTAGCATACTGAACTGATTTGGTTTTTTATGAAGATTATATAGCAATCCAATAATGTCTATGATGATTTCCATAATCATCTATTATAGAATTATTATACCAGATTTTTAAAAAAATGTACCCGATTTCTCAAGTTTTAAGAAAAAATATAAAAATCTCACATCTTTGTGACGGCTTGCTATTTTCACAGAAGAAAAAACTGTAATATGATAAGATCAAGTTTAGAATTATATTCACTAGCCTCAATATATATATTGATGGCCTCTCTCGTTGAGCAAAACGAGTATAAGGGACAAGAAGATGACTAAATAGGTTGCAATTTAGAAAGCAATAAACATAAAAATTGACGACGTGTGTTACGCCCGTTGCCCAACTTGAGTTAAACGAGTGCAAAAAACCTTGTTTTTATGCCTACATATTGGCGTATACAGTTCAGGTAGGTAAGTTATTATAATATAGATTAGCTATATATTTTTTTTCTTCTTTTCTGCTGACATATGATACATTATGTCTCTTTGTTTACATATAATTTTTAAAAACCAATTTTATCTCAAGTAAACATCAAAGTTATTAGCTATGAATAATTTGCTAGGGTCAGGTGCTCCTTTACACACACACAATTTATAATTACCCGATGGGTGGTCGTTACATGCAACATGAACTCTCTCGTACAGTTTCAGTTAATACAACTTACAGTGTATTAAATACTTATATGCAATCCATTAGGCTATAGTGATCATTGATACAATCATAATGAACGAATGAGCGTTTACTCTAAAAGAAAACCAGAGAAAAAAAATATTTCTGGTGAAAAATTACCATGCAAATTACTCCCCTTTGATTTGCTAATCAGCTAGAGAGGTGCCATTGTTCTCCTTGAGCGGCTAAAGTCTTAACGAACCAAAAAAAATGATCCAGCATGCTAATATTTTTAATATGCAGCAGCAGCGGCAGAAGCAGCGGCAGCAGCAAAATATAACAGGCGAAAAAAAGAATAGCTTTTGATTAGATCATTACGCAATTTATCTTGAAACGATTGCTACTTATTTCAACTTGGGTAAGTTTTCAAGCCCAAGAGTATATCGATAAGCTTTAATAATAATAAAAATAATAATATAATAGCACTTTAGCTTTAGTCAGCGCAAATATTCAACATAGGTAACTTGATTAAATATTAATAAAGTAATTCATCTTTGTTCGGGAACCACAATGTCAGTCAAAACAACGTGTAGTCTCTCTTTCTCTCTCTTCTCTTTTAACCGTAAAGCTTAAACATTCAAAAGTTCTTTTGAATAATGGGATTATAATATGATAACAATACTTATATATAACCTCTCAAAGGAAGAAATGAAAGTGTGTTTCGGACCAGCAAGTTACACATATACACGTTTATTATTATTTTATTATTTAGTATCGGATAATAATATTATTTTAGCATAATAATAATAATAATTGTTGTTGTGATTGTGCAGTTGTTCACAGCATTGTGTAATCGTCATGTTGCGTACTTTCAGTGAAGTACACGCATAACTTTGTCACATTTGTCAGACTGTCACTACACTCAAGTTGAGGCGCAAGTTGACAATAATGGATTAGTATATAACATGGTTTGTGAGTGAGTGGTTTTCTCTCACACTCTAGCAGTCAAAAGCGTAAGAAAGATTTAAAAAATCTAATGCAACACGCTGACTGACCATATTCTTCAAGGAGAACAGTTGAGAATGGGTAAGTGTTGTATATTATGTAGTTGTCATCCTCTTTGTCCGAACAAATAACCTTGCTGCTTGTAATGTTGATAATAATGATACTTTGCTTATAAATAAATAGCACAAGAATAAAAAAGACACATGGAAAAAGTAAGATTTTTGTTTAATGAGGTTAGAAGCTGTGTGGTGTAAGTTTCATGTAAATAATAATAATGCAGTATAAAATGGATAATTCTTATTAAAAAGTGAGTGTGTGCCTCAGTCAAGCCTGCTTTCGAAAAGATTTCAAAAGGGTTAAAAAATAGGCATAATAATCGTAACAGTCAACTAAAGCCACCACCACCACCAGCTGTACACAACGGGGCTTCTAAGATTAGTTCCTCCTGCTGAGTGTGTTATATTACACGGATAATAATATTATTTAAAAAAGAGAGTATTTTTTCCTCAGTCTTGTAGTATTATTGTACAATATATTATTATAAAGTATATGTATACAGCTCTCATTTTGACGGTTTTGTTTTTAACAGGCAAAAGTTGTCAGTGACAGTTTCACACTCCAAATAAATAACGAAACAACTGGACAAATTAAAAGGAGAAAATAAATTTGTGCCTTTTTCACTCTATAGCTTATTATTATTATTGTAATATACTGCATTGCACTCTTTTTATGTAATTAAAGCTGAGTTGAATTAAAACAATATATTCATCAAAAAAACAAAAAACACAAGAAAATGTTTCTTTTTTACTAATTAACGCAGAGTGTCTCTCTGTATATTAGATTGCATTACAAATTATTATTACTACTTTACAGGCTTTCCACTTTCTATATACTTGCGATACATAGTTAAAAAATATATATATGTATTTTTGTTAGGTACGTATCTTCGAGAATTATTTTTCTTATGAAAAAAGCAAGAAATATCGGCAAGACGTGACTCTCTCCAACTTGAGATAAATTTAATCCAATCCAATAAACAGTCCTTTTTTATTTTCTCCTTCAACTATCATCATCATCATCTGTCTTCTGAGCTGAACACCAGCTTGCTTTGATCTTTAAACCCAATATAAAATCCTGCTGACAAATTTGTATGCTTGTAGTCCTTGTGCTTTTGTTTTATTTTTTAAATGGTAAAAGAGTGAGAAAAGGGTTTCCCTAATTTTTACTCTTTTTCTCTCTCGCACCATTTGTTTAACATTTTTATGTAAAAAGTACGCATATTTTTTAAGTGATGATGATGATGATAAGGGTGGATTTTCATTTCATTCTTAAGAACGCACACGGAAGAAAAATGGTGGTGGTCCAAGTAAAGTCAGTATATTGAGCAGCAGCAACAGGACAAAAAAATGTTCACCCATGCAAACTCACACACAGAGAGAGTTAGTCATGAACACGTAATAAAAAAGTATGGCTTGCTTTTAATAGCCTAATTACTAAAGAGTGAGTGAGAGAGAGAAAGCATTTTTTAACGTTACGTTGTAACGTATTGGGTAAGTATATTAATGAAAACCTCCCTATTCATTTCATCGTCTCCTTCCTTTCCATTTCACAACCTCCTCTTTTTTTAAAAAAAATCCACCACCACCACTGCTACCATCATTATCATCATCATCCTCTTCTTTCTCAAAAAGTCTGTAAAAAATTCTCTTATGTTTGCCCATTTTAATGAAAGATCTCATTTTACGGGTGTAAATTTAAGTAAATGAGTATTCTTTTTCTTGTTCGTCCTTTTTTATATGGAATAAAAAAGAGGGAACATGAAAATTGTTTCAATATACTAGGAAATTAAGAGAAAGGACTTTCTTATACATAGCATGTTGTTTGCTTTGTTCATATAATGCTGTGTTCGTCAAGGCAAGATACCTTTTTTTGCTGCTGCTGGTTCTGCTGCTGTTGCGACGAAAAGATTATTTAAATAAATAAGAAAATCCTTAATTTGTCGTTTTTATGCATGCGTATTCCACAGTTTAATAAGGCGTACGGAAAGACAAGAGAAAAAAAAATGATTATGGCGATGACGACGATGTTGGTGCTGCTACTCATGATGATGATGATAACGATCTTGTGTGTGTGTATATATACCTATTGTACATACTCTGGTAACAAAAGTTTTTTTCTCTTGATTTTATGTAGAAAAAAATGTTTTAAAAAGTGATTATCTGAAGATGGGGCATGTAAAAAGGCAGCCATGTGGATACAATGTTTACCTATTTACATGACTCTTTATGTAGCAGCAACGCAGTAGACCAACAGACCCAGCGAGCCAGATAGAGAAAAGATGTTTTAAAAATATATGAAGTGTGGGATGTCCCATTTTTGGTTGCTAGCGTTCCTCTACCATCTACTCCACTCGTTTCATCTTCTTGCTTGTCTTCTTGTCTCCTATTAATTAAGCCCATTTGTACAGCTGGGCCGTGAAATGAATTGACGGTAAAAGGGGCCTAATCGACGTCTAATTAAAAGTCATTGACTGCATTTAAATGACCAGTTTTTGGGATGATGAGACGGAAATAATGGAACCTTGTGTATATTTTAACGCATGCATGCATGGAGCAAGTATATACATTTTTTTCAACGGAGACCATTTTTAGAAAAGAGAAAAAAAGTAATCTGCATTTTTTCAATGACTTTTTTCACATACGAAGAACAAACCTTTTTTTCTCTTTAAACGAAAAAATAATAAACGTATTACTTGCTACTTGTCTAGTTGTTTGAGGAATGAATAATTCTGTCGTAAGATTTTTGATTGCATTGTTGTTGCTGTGAAGAGGGTTTAACTTAATAAAAAGTCAAGTAAAAATCAGTATTCAACATCATTAAGCTTTTTTTTTAAAAAAAAAGGGGGACAAGAACCGTTATATTTTTTTAAATCGTGTATATTTCTTTACGCTTTTCTGTAATGAAGTGAAATTTTGTTTTTAGTCTATTGAATAGTTGATGTTGTGTCATGTGGCAAATGTCAATAAAATTGAGTATTATTGTTTTTATGAAGAGAAGGAAAGTTAAGAGCGCATTTGTATTCCTTTTGTTTTTAGGGATATGACTTGATAATAAACAAAGATGGGGAAGCAAATGGTGAAAAAATATGTGAAAATGAAGGAGAGAAGGATTCATAAAGAAATTAATACTGAAATAGAAAATAATTTATTGCAATGAAATCGAAAAATGGGGTAACTTTTATTTTTTTTAAATTGAGGGGTTGTTTTTTTGAAAGAAGTAATAATAAGTTAATAAAATTTGTTTGGAAGGTATAGTCAGAATTAGGATGCTGCTTTCTCATCATCGTCATTCTTATTACCAAAAAATATTTTTATAGCCAAAAATATAAAGGTCATAACTCATACTTAAAAATTCGGAGCCTCCCTCAAAATTTAATATTGCTTTAAACATGTGTGTAGAATACAAAACAGCGGAACGGTACTTACAATGATACCAATACTGCTTGGGAATACTCACATAATACTTGTGAATATTCTACATGATGTTCAATATGAAACTACAAAAGAATCTATCTGATAATTTTTCCGTATTTGGAAATTATGTACTTACATACACATAGGTATTTATAGAATATAACGTTTGGACAGTGAGTATTTTGCTTCCGTGATTTCATGAAAGAAGAGAAAAAACAAAAAATGGTACGAATAAGCAACTATATACAAGTACGAGTAAAACACTTCATTGTATTGCGTAGTATGGTTTATTCAACGCCACTGAAATGTTTTACTTTCAAATCGAGAACTCTACGTAAATAGGTTTTAGAGAAACGTCTTCTATAATGTGAAAACCCATAATTTGTTGCCCTATTTTGCCATTTCAAATTCGCGCCAAAATATTAAACCACTTCAAATTCATTTCAGTGTTACGCGCAGCGCACGTATGTATATTTTCTCCTGTTGAACATCCACATAAATTGTGTATTGTACTACTCGTTGTTGCCCAAACAAACCATTTCTCAGTAAACTTTTAAGCAATCTGCCACATCAAAAAAGGAAGAAAAAAACGTGTCAGAAAAGGCATTTGACCAGCATCATAATCATATCGGTGAAATAGACAGCACTGACTGAGGCTAGTAAAGATATGCTCATTTATAATAATAAATATAATATAAAAACATATATTCTTCCTGCTTCTCCCCAACACTCTTTTATTGACTTGACTGAAGGACATATCAATTGGTCTGACATTTTACTTCTTTTAATACGTCGATATGCCCATTAGGCAATTTCAATGGATGATCACACGATGATGATAAAAGTAATAATAATGATAATCCCAATAATATTGCATTGCGTGCG
>JAHZMT010003754.1:0-30881 GCA_027743785.1 Sinhomidia bicolor
TGAAATATAAATGGCGCACTTTCGATCATTATGTTTACAGGCAGACAAAAGTGGGATGACATATTACGAGTTACGTATTACTGCTTTATACACAGTTAAATCATTTTCCAAATATCAGAGTAAGTTATCGATTTTTTATTTCGTAAATCGTAAAAACACGTATTTAAGATAAATTTCTTTGTAAAATATTTTTTGTTGGCACGTACAATGGGTTTGTCAATATAAAAATTTACAACAATTTATAAATGGCAACTTTATAAATAAATCTATCCCAGATTTCAAAATTAAAGAAACTGGAGAATGAATACTTGTTAAAATTGGATGAAATGCACTTTATACATTGGTTATTTATTACCAAAATTTACCACAAAAGTTCCAAGAATACAGTGAGCGAAACTGGCATTTTCCTCACCCACGTTGTACAGTATTGTCGATCACAACAATTGCCAAAGGATTTCATGTTTGTATTAATAGTCGAAAGTCGAATTTTATGATTACAACAATACAAGTAAGCGGTATTTACTGAAATGCTAATTACAAAAATATTCAGGTACAATAAGTACGTTAAAAACTGACAAGTTGTGTACCAAACCTCACACAACATGATGTGTATTTTTGTAAAACACAACAATGAATTATTGTATGCACAGATTCTGTTTTGTCTGTTGGTATATAACAAAGAGAGTTTAGTTTGAGTATTTTACAACGAGACCGATTTTTTAAAACTACATCTATTAACTATCTAACAACTACTTTTTTGCCAAACGTCAAAACATTATAATAAGCGAGATGGCATGTTCGATACAGAACGACAGTAGGATAAGTATCATACGATTATTAATATAATGCCAAGATCCTACCCTAATAGCCAATCGATGACAAGATTTTGCAAATTTTCGAATCCACCTTTGTTGGTATTTCGGTGTAGAGTCATTCATCCACTGCCTCCAGGTGCATATTAACTTATCGGATGATTCGTAGCAGTCATCAGCCATGCGAAACAGGTACGATATGACGGAACATCCTGTCACAACTAATGTAGGGAAGCACAGATAACCAGGCATTTGGATTATACCTTTCAGGTCAATCATTCCATAGAGTCCGAGGGTAACAAGAACGCAAAGTTGAGCCTCCAATCCAGGAAGCCAGTTGTATTGAAAGATTTCATGGTAGAGCTTTAGAAGGAGCTGTATCTGTCTGTAAATCATGCATCTGCGATCTATCTCCTCTTGCACGTCCAGTATTGGCAGTGGCATGCTGGAAAAATTACGAGAAATTATTCTTAATATCTGGAGACTGAGCAATTTCATTTGTTTACTTTAAAAGCATTAATGTGGGGAAAGTTGAGACAGTCGATATGAGGTTTTTAAAAGGTAAAGCTAATCAAAGCATAACTTGGAGAGTGTGAATTGACACTTTTCTTCGATCACATCTACACGTCTGTTTTTAAAAAGCACATACTTAAAATAAAATCTAGTTAGTTAAGTTACCTTATTTGTTTAACGTAAATGTCAAAGGAAGTTGGCGAAAAGATGAGTAGCGTCAAGTACACGTAAGCAGCATGCGTAGACAATGCTATTAGCATCATCTCAATGACTAGAAACGGCACTTTCATTAAATACTGCAGGTACGTAAAGTTTTCATTCGGGCAGTCTAATAGCAGGGAACTAGGAAATTGAGGACTGCAAGGTAGAAACCAGACAGGTAGAGAGGTTAACACGGGGAAACTGAAGGAACAAATCACCCCAAACCAAAGAAACCAACGACCTTTGTTCCTTTCATCACGGATATCGTCTGTTACGTATTCATCTGAACAATCATAGTTGACAAATTATGAGTGCACACATGCAATTTTTAATATTTATCACAATACCCCTGAGATTGAACTGATAATAATCACTTACCTCTCACGTTCAAGTTTTCAAACTCGATCAGCCCATTGATAAGCATGATAATTTCGTTCTTCTTCATCATCGAGAGAAGCTGTATTTGACTGGAGGCAATGTACGCTACCAGCCATCCAAAATGTAGTAACCGTACATGAATGTTAACGTGTGGGCTGGTCTGGAGCAGCCTTATCAGAACGAATCTCGTGTATAACAGAATGAGGATCACGTAGGTCCACCAAACGATTAGGCGTTTTCTCGACCTAACATGCTTAATGCGATTGATCTTCTGGTCCCACTCGAATGGGATAGAGTTTGTGTAGCAAGCGATGAGAATTTGTATTTTGAATATGTTCAAACACTCTCCGCCAAACATGTTCTCAAAGAAAAGGACAAATCAAGAATGAACATAATACTGTAGCAAGATAATGCGTTGTAAACAAAAAATATAGTCTATCGTTTAATTAGTTAGTTCACGCGATTCTTGAAAAAAATTTTAAAAAAGAGATTATACTTAATGGAGCATAAAAAGGGTGTTCGTTATGCTATGACGTTTTAAAATATAAAGAAGCCTTCTTGTATGCATACGTGTGATATTTTCGCTGTGCTGCTGTTCTTTTTTTGGATACTTTCGCTCTCTGGTCGATACACGAAATGGTTTATAAACATCGAATACACGAAGTTCCAAAAAATCAATTATTCAACTTCGTAATATACTGTCTCCGATTCATTTTCATAGAATGTCATCGTCATGAATTTTTTATAAGTCGAAGCGATTTAACTTATGTGCTCGGATTTGGAAGGTTGTTTCTAGCAAAATAATATTTTCCCTGATGGAAGAGAAATGACGGTAATAGTAATAACATATACTACCAGTATTTGGCTCCAAACAGACCGGGTGTTTTTTTACTCAGTTTTCCGCAGTCAGTCCAGCTAGATTAACAAGTGCTGTACCAGTAAATCGTACATACTCCATAATATCCTTTTAAAATGTCCACTCTTGTAATTTTCAGCATAATATGCTAAAGCTACGTAGATAGTCCCGTCTACCGATCAAGACCCGCAGCAGCTAATAATTAGTTATGAATATGGTTGGGAATTTAGTATAAAATCACATCGTGTCCTACAGAAACCTTTTAACCTTAGAACGAAAAAAATACGCAAACATTTTATACATATACAACATATTCTTAGCATATATAGAAAACGTGTAATAAAGTTTTGTAAAACAGTGTAGTATAGGATATCAAACGAACGTATTCGTCGTAGTAGTATTGGTTTGATTTCATTACATACAAAAACACAAAAAATTTGTTGAGAATGCTCTCTTAATAGCACTTACTTTTGTAAAGCAAAACAAAGTTTTCCATTCCTCTCAGTTACGTCGATTATAGATTGTATCGCAGACGTAAAATAAAATATTTTATGGATTAGTTTGGAGATAAACTGTGTTTAAGTTTAGCAGAAATAATGACATGTTTGAAGTATTAAAATATTCATGATTTTTCTCTAAACATGTGTCCCTATATACATACGTGGACAAGAATAATAGTAATTAATTCAACGTGGAACTGAAATAATCAACATCTGCTCCTTGAACTTGCATGGATTTTACAATATACACCCGCCCACACATAAAATTCAATTATTGTTCGAATAGACTGAAATGCATTTTTAAAGTTTAAAATTATATGAGACGATGAACGAAAAAACTTTATAAAAAATTATTATAAAACACAAATGACATTTCAAAATGAGTATTGGATAAATTTTATTACCATTTTCCAGGAAAGACAAACATGTTAACACACTAAATTTCATTGAAATATTTTTGCTTACAGATCCAATCCCTTATTACTAATATTAAATTAAGAGTTTTCATTCTTCTGTCTATGAAAAGTCACAAACATATTTAACAATTTAATTGATGGATTAGTAAATCCCTGCTTTTCATAATTTCATTTTACAATTTCAGACATCTCAAATATTTTCGGGTTCCATCCAATCCAACACATTTTGATACTTTTATAACAATATATGTACAAAAATGAAAAATATGTTACAAAACCTATCGTACACACGGATATTTTTGTAGAATCAATGTATATAAGCATATTTTTAACAATAGTCTCTTACTTGAGTTAATATACAAAGCTGAACACTGTAAAGTTATAATAAACTATACTTTGGCTCTCGTGTAATGAGTTTATTTAACATAGAGAGCATCTTACCACGGGATTTTTGATGTTACTAGTTTCTAGTTTGCTTGTTTATTAGGATATATATGTGTTCTTAACATAACTATAAATGCTTTTAAAGTACAATACAAGTTCGAATAGCTGCTTAAGTTTACTATAAATTACATTAAAAAATACAAAAAATAACAGAAAAATAACGAATTTTTGTACTTTTAATTCTGTTCAACTCTTTGATATTTTGTTTATTGTGGAAGGCATTTTTCATATGAAAAATAATTAGAGTAAAGACTTTGTAATTCAATTTCATTAATTAGACTTTGCGTAGAAAAAATACTGTGTATTGTTGTTTTGTTTTTGAAAGACTTTGTTTTCATCAGCGGATATTAGTAGAAATGAATTATTTTCATTTAAGTGAAGAAAATTATAAAAAGTTTCCACAGTCTTTGAACATTAATTATTGATGAACATGTGTAAGTATTAAATTTTGAAATATGTAGAATAAGAGAACGAACAAAACTTAAAGCTTGTTGTAAATATTCGTGATGGTGGTTGAGATTTTATAGAAAATCATGACTAAGCTGGAGAAGGTAACTTTCTCGAGATTACTTTGAGAGAAACGAGGAGACATACATTGTTGCCACAAGACCGACGCATAATCCTGACCACATCATGGCTCGTTTTACTTGCTTGTCCTCAGTATCGGGAACGGGGAACTGTTTGACTAGACCTTCCTAAAATTGTTTGAATAGAAATATTTTGCTACCGGAAATTGCAGAGCAAAATTACTGGAGATAAAATGTAATTAAATGTGAGGTTTTACCCATCCTCCTTCAGCTTGAACAAAATCTAACAAATGTTTGGAGATGTAATCCGATAAGTAATTGGCAACATTATCTATTTTGTCCTCCTCCTCAGTTTCCTTATATTTCTGAGCTAATTTTACAGCGAACGCAAACAAACTGAGAACTCGTCCCCAAGTAATATTTAAATCCCTTGGCGCAGCAGTGGTAGCCTGTCACACACAACAAAAACAGTGTAAATATTTGTGACTTGATAAAAAAGTAATTACAAGGTTTCATGTCATGTCATACCTCGAAAAGTTCATTTGCAATAGAAGTAAAAACTCTGTAATCAGTAACTTCAAATCTACGAAGCATTCCATTAAACAAAATTTCATGTTTATCAAGTATCTCACAAAGACAACAACAGAGAGCTTCGAAAACGTCGTCTCTAGACGAGGTCGGAACTTGAGTTTCTAAAGCCAGCTCTTGAATTACCATGCAGCACAGTTCATGAGCTGTAGAAATAAAAGTACATTTGTAGGATTTTATAACGAATTTGATTTGGGTACCTACCATTGCCACACCATAATTTAATACCAATATATTTCAAATCTTCTAATACCTCGAATAGCAAGAGGAGATTCCTCAGTTTGTGTTGAAACGCAGCGTTTATTATTCCCAATGTGTTCCTCGCACTCCTCATTTCTTCGCTTTGAAGGAAGCACCAACGTAATTAGACTCGAGAAAAGCCCACCTAAGAGCAATTAAATCCCCCCACATGAAAATGTTTACTATATTCAGAAATTAATTTAAGGTTACTTCAGGTTTTTTCAGACGCTTACCTTCGTTACTTTTACTACTGCGTCCATTGCGGACAGGTTCTTTTGTATTTACTCCACTCATACCTCTACAATCCACGGTGTCGAACTCATCAGTTTGAGTCGAGTCAGAAACCACTCGACCACTTTCTCCATTATTGTTGCTGCTGCTGTCAACCTGATCAAAATCTTCTCCACCCGCAGCCCTCTCTACAATGTCACCGTTTTCTTGAGCCGCCATTGGAATCAGTTGTTCCACTATCCTCTCAGTATAATCCGCAAAACTTGTATACTTATTTTCCAACAATGAGTTAATACTCATACCTTAGTTTGTAGTCTTTATAGTTTGTTTGTAGTAGTCTGTTACTTAATACTTATAATAGGCAAGTGGCGCAGTCACTTTTGTCAGTGTCTTCCAAATATAACTTTAAAGATATGACACAACAACCAACAACCCGTACGTAGCTACACTGACTACAGATAAATTTAAAACAGTTTACTGAAACGG
Source organism: Sinhomidia bicolor (assembly GCA_027743785.1). Classification (NCBI taxonomy): domain Eukaryota; kingdom Metazoa; phylum Arthropoda; class Collembola; order Entomobryomorpha; family Entomobryidae; genus Sinhomidia; species Sinhomidia bicolor. Next base: position 6,193 of record JAHZMT010003754.1, read on the forward strand.
AAAACACAAATATTCTCGCTACGTGTTCTCAAGAAAGACCAAGACCAAAACAGCAGTGACGTTATAACACCACCACAAATATTACAAGCCAAAAAAAGATCTAGACATCACCCCACAGTACACTTTTCAACATTAAAATTAAAAGTTGCTTCTACACGAATGCACAAAATATTAAAATTTGGAAACTGAATAACTGCTTGTGATGATTCAAATAAAACTTCAAGAAATGATTTTAGATTCCAAGGAGGGTATTCTTTAGAATTGCCTGTAAAATATACAAATAAACTATTCAAGTTGGAATTCTTTCTCCCCAAAGTATAATTAAATCGAGACGAATTGTAAAATAAAGTTATTATAATTAAGCGTACGTGCTTACCCAAAGATCTTGAATGAACAGTTTGAACGAGCAACAAAAGTTCAGGAACGTCTGACTGAAAAAAGAAAGATAATTTTATCATAACTGATAATAATAAGAGAAAGGATATAATGTTAATGCTTCAATTGACAAGCTACAACAAACTGATCACGCCTGATGCCTGTTTCAGGTCAGGTGATTGGGTTCAGGAACACATCACTGCGTCCGACAGTTGTGACAGTGAAAAACAGTATGATTTAGTAAGTGACAGAAGAAAATTCAAGTTGATACAAAATCGCAAAACCTCTATTTTATTACCGTTTTAATAACTTAAATAAAAACTACAATAGTTAATTTTAACGTGCGCAGTAAACAAACTCAAGAAAGTTCAATGTACTTGGTCAATGGTCTACTGCTGACCTACTACAGAAATGGGAAATACTGTAAAACTATCAAATTAAACTTTTAATTTTAATACGTTCTACTTTTGATTCTTATAGCTGCGCAGTGCACATTGCATTCAGCAATTTGAGATGTCCTCCTAATTTCAGATGCGTTCAGCCACACCAAGATCAAGACCAAACACACTCACTCGCATTGCACGTTTTTGCGTCGTCGTCGTCGACGTGTGTGGCCTTTTTATTTTGTCAATAAATAAATTGTGCAGTAGTTACATACTCAAAATTGTCTGTCCATTTCTACACAAATAATTACGCCCACGCAAACCATGCACGACGCGACGGTGCTACAACACGACTCTGTTGGTATATATGTCTTTACAAACAAAGGTCCGTTAATTTGACTGAAACAAAATTAAAACTGACTTACCGTCTCCGATGTCGCGTTTTCACGACTGCTAAGTGCTAATAAACTGAACTGGTAATTTGCAGCAATTTTTAAACATTAACTTTCATTTACGACGAGTTCAACTGAGTAGTGGACGTAAACAAACAAATTTTCTACTCCCCGAGAACCAAATCGACCCGTCTTTTGTGTAATCTCTTTCTGGAATGTCAAAGTCATTCAAAAACTATTTACTTTGCTTTAGGCATTTTTTTCGTTCTCTTTTTTTGTTCAACTTGAATGGGTTTCTCTGTAAAAAAGAGAGGATGTATGGATGACTGGGAAAAGTAATGCGTGTTCGTGTAATGTACTTCAGTCAGTTCTCAGTTCTCCTCTCAGTACTTCCTTTATAAAAAAGTTACTCCTCTCCTCTAAGCTCTATTGCTGCATTCTTTTCCTTCACGCTGGTGTGGTCTGCCTGCTCACAGACGTGAGAACTGATGCGAGTGTATTACACATTTATGGGAAACCCGAAACCAACAACAACGCAGCAACAAAACTGTTGTCCAGCCAGCTAGTTGCAGTTCGTAGTTCGTAATGCAATGCACGAAATAATGAACGAGCTTCACCACCACGACCAGTACATTGCCAACTTAGTAGTGGTTGATGATGATGATGATGAGACAAACGACAAACGGAGACAGAGAGACGATGCTATTCGTAGTAGGAGCTGATCATTCACTCACGTACGGAGTTGTAGTAGTAGTTGTGTTGTTGGTGACTGGTGGTAAAATAGTGAGAATGAAGATCAGGAAACAGTCCAGAAAAATGGCACTTGCTTTTAAACTTGCTCACTCATTCAGTCATTGAATGAACAACTAAACTCTAGTCTTCGTAGTATATATGGTCAAACTCTCTTTCTGGAAATTCTCTCTGGCCTTACTGCCTTACGCATAATTCGTAGTTTCGTACAGCAGGCAGGCAGGCACCCATAAAAGTTATCTTTTCATCTTCCAATGTTTTGTTCCTCCAATCCAACTTTCCAAAACATTTTGCAGTGCTATGAGGTGCTAGCTATATAGGAGAAAGATGGAAGAAAACGTATGCCTATGAAATGAAATGATTGACCATGAAATTATTATGCTGACGTTTGAGAGAACACATTTCTACGAATGGTACGATTCGTTTGGCAATGAAACTATTATTATTGTGCAAATAGATGAAAACCCCATTTTTTCTTGTTTGTTCACGTAAAGTAATGCTGGAGTAAAGGTTCTGGTCGTCGTATTTACGTAGGACGTAAACATTTAGTACAACAAACAACAAACCAAGGGATGCTTGCCTTTGATTGCTGAGTCGTGGTTTCATCATCTTATCTTAATTCCTTTGTATATCTCTACCTGCAATCTCAACCTATCAGCAACAACATATTTTAATTATTTTATCCTTGCTGACCAGTGACCGTATTTAAAAGAACATTTTAAAATTTTTATTCGGAGCATCTCAGGTGAAACTTGGAATTCATTATTACCTATCCGATGCTCCGAAAATCAGATCCCATGTTTCCCATATATATTGCCATGCCATATCTATCGTTAGACGCTTTCTATTTTTGACAGGGGCAGTGACAGGAAGGAACATTGACAACAGCACATTATAAAACCTAACAGTAGAATTGGGGTGACGTGAACCTTGGAAAACTTCTTTGTTCAGTTGAGCGTTTTAGTAGTAGCATATACACACCACACACAATATTCAAATACATGCACTTCTCTCAGCAGCAATAAGTAATGCAGTGGCAGAAACATTAACCGCGAGCGAGTAGTCGACGAATCTACTCTTGGAGCAGCAAAAGAGAGCAATAGCAACAACAACAACAAAGGTGACCACCACCACCACCACCGACCGTCATACACTCGTTCAATTCAGCAAATTTCCTAAAGAAAATGAACAAAAAGCGGGCTTTGTATGCGGCGAATGAGTCTTCTTTCTAATTTCACTACTGAAACACAGCACTCCAAGCAGCAGACATCACGAGTAGGAGGAAAGTTACTGATGATTGAATTGGTGCTTTTTTATACTCGTGTGACTTTAATATAATCAATTATTTTGTGACATGGTTTACACACGTTGTGTCAATTAACCCGTTTATCAGCAGGAGGTTTTGTTTGTTCTTAGAAATTTATTGTTTGCGTATGCAATCCTACCTGGCTTTCTACTAAGACATTTTGCCTGTGTTGGTGTTGTTAGCTCGTGTATATATAAGTTATATATGTTGGTTAGTACGCAGGAGGAAATCAAAAAGGACACTCAATTAGTTAAAGGTGAGTTTTGGATATTGGCTAATTTGCATTGCATTTTGATTAACCATAATTTAGCCATCTGTAATATCTGTATCGGAATATTCGGACATCGGAGGAATACATTGTTTTTCAAGCATCTGATGTCTGATTTGTTGTTTATTGATTTGTATTGATAACATTTTTGCTGACTGTTAGTAAAGATTTATACTTATAAACGGAGCATTGTTCTTTATGTCGTATTCTCCTTGACTCCTTGTTCTTATTTACTTGAGAACAATCATGTTTTACAATTAAATATTTTTGGCTTTAGATAAACGTTGAAATGACAGAGACCGGGAAAAGTGATGAAACGTCAGAATTACCGTTGGAGGGTAGTCCCAATAGGAAACAGGCTTCTGCTGTGGAGTCGGCAGACAATCAGTCTGGAGAACATGAAGGGGCTAAAAGTGATACGGGAGAAAGTGCAGCTTCTTCTTCCTCGGCGAGTTTATTCGCGACACCAAAGGCGAAAAGAAAATCAGAGGTCGATACGCCGAGTAGTGTAATGACTCCAGTGACACCAACCAACAACGGTACTCCAACGAGTGCTATGAAACGAAAACGAATGACCCCCGAGGAAAAGTCACTCAGAGAAAAGGTCTGTTTGTTTTCCATGAATTTTTAGTGAATTTTCGTTTTTTTTTTCAAAACGACTAATGTAAGTTAAGTTTATGAATTAGACCGTGTCTCATATCTTGGTGCAATTTTTTTTAGGAACGGCAAGAGAAACGCTTGAAACTGGAAGAAGAGAAACAGAAAAAGGAACAAGAAAAGATAGAGAAAGCGAAGCAGAAGGAAATGGAGAGGCTGCGGAAAGAAGAAGAGAAACGACGCTTGGAAGAAGAGAAGAGATTAGAGCGTTTGAAGAAAGAGGAGGAAAGAAAGAAACTTGAGGAGGAGAGAAAGCAGGAGCGGCTGAAGAAGGAAGAAGAGAGAAAAAAGGTTGAAGAGGAGAGAAAGCAGGAGAAATTGAAAAAAGAAGAGGAGAGAAAGCGGAAAGAGGATGAAAAGAAGCAGAAAGAGGAAGAAAAGGAACGAGAACGGCTAAAGCTTGAAGAGAAAAAGACCAAACAAGCCCAATATTTTACTAAATTCTTTCATAAGTCTGCTGCTCCCAAAGTTCACACGATTGAGAATGGAAGTTTGCGTGTCCATGAGCAAACTGGGAGTGAGCCTGTTGGTGCTGACAGTGCAACAAAAGATCCTGCTCTATTCAATCCTTTGCCGTTTCAAGTTAAAACTGACATGGCCGTTGCTCCTCTTTGTAGACGTGAACTGTCTGAGAAAGAAAGAGGGGTTTTAGACTCGTTATTTGTTGAATCTAGTACCTGTGCTGATGGCCAGTTAGACAATACGAACGGATTTTTAATTTCTATCAAGAAGGACAAAGGAAGAAAGTTCGGGAGAACGGATATCATTGTGAAAGATTCTCCTGAAATTCAGGTCTTGGATGAAGAGACAAGGAACTCAAAACCTGTTGGCTGCTATAAATGGAGAATGAAATTGCTCCAGTTTCATGACAATAGGAGACCTGCATATTGGGGAACGTGGAAAAGAAAACCCAAAAAAGTCACAGCCCGTCGACCACAAACAAAGGAAGATGTATGTTGAGCTGTTTACAACATTTTTGTAATATCTACTCAAATTTTCTGACTAAGAGTTTGCTTTTTTGAATGTTGATCATTTCTTTAAATTTTGTAGGAGGTAGATTATGATTTTGACTCAGACGATGAATGGGAGGACGAACCGGAGGACGCTGAAGAAATTGGGGATTCCGGTGACGAAGTTGAAGACCAAGAAGAAGGGGGAGATGGAGATGAGGACGAAGAGGGTTGGATGGTTCCACATGGATATTTATCTGATAGTGAACGAGAGGGGAAGAACGAGGATCTCGAGTCTTTGAAGTGCAAGGAAAAAGAGTTTTACAAGTCCTTGAAAGAAAAAACACTGGTGAGTGTATATTTGTCTACATCCTATAGTTTGTAACTATATAATTTTACCATATTGTTTATATAAACAAAATTTAATGCCCATTTCAGATTGGTTTGCCTTTCATTTTGACGGAAGACTTGTCATCTTATTCTATTCGCTTATGCCCCGTGTTCAGATCAGCTACTGTTGTCAAGAAAAGAAAGCCTAGAGCACCTAAGAAAAAGGCGGTAGAGGAGAAGGAAGTCGTAAATGAAGCAACTCCCACCTCCGTTTCTGCTCCAGTAAATTCAGCTTCTAAAACAGTTACTGTAACTCCTAAAACGGTGTCTTCCGCTACCAAAAACGTGACTCCGGCTGTTGATGCAGTGACTTCTCCACCTCAAACGAAATCAGCAAATGCACGGAGGAGTAAGAGAGAACAGAAAATTACCAGCCAAAAGCCGAATCCGTATGCCCATGCTCCATCGGGTTTTTTGGCTATGGAGCTTCCTAGTGATGATGAAGAAGACATGGATTGGGCTACAGTGGAAGATGTAGGGTCTTCTGGTTGTTCTGACTCTAATTCTGAAGATAGCGACGCAGATAATGATGATGACGATAGCTCGAGCAGCGACGAAGATTTATTTATTCCAATTATTCCCCCGAAATCTAAGAACTAAATCACTATGCGAGTATTTATTATTGATATTTGTTGTTTATAAGTCAAATTATCGAATCGCTGCGACCCCAAGACGTATTGAATTGAAAGATTTTCTTGTGCTTTGCTGAGCTGTGTAGACGATTTGTAAATTTTTAATTAACTTTGTATTATACGTTTAGAAAATCTCACATTTTAGTGTAAACGTGTTTTTGTTATTATACTGTACAATTGCCATTTGAATAATAATAAGTGTTGAATACCCAGATGCGCAGAATATGAGTTAACGAATCTGGATGCAATTTATTTTACATATTGTTGTATATTCGGCGTTTGTATTATTTATTGGTATCACGATCACGTGTGTAAATGCAAGTGGTTTTCATAAATATTTATGAGATTTTGGTACGCGTATAATTTTGCTGGGGTTCAATGCATATTTGGATAAGCACAAGGAGAAAGTTTTAACGTTTAATCCGAGTTTCTTTCAAAACACCGCATACTAATTATTTTTGTTACTTATACAAATGACTAAGAATGTGGTTTCAACTGTCTAATAAGTATATGTAATTTCCTTTTGCTCCATACTTACGCGGAGCTGGAGGAGGGGGGGAGGGTGATGTTATATATTGAAAAGAAAATTTAAATGATGTTCTTACTATACGTAAACCAAGTTACTTGCCAGTGCTACCAGAAATCTTGGAACTTTACTGACGTGTCGGAACTGTATGCTGTCAATATTTTTGGCAAATTCGCCAATCTAAAAAATCAATTTAAAAACTGAAACACAAATTGCCGAAGACTTATCAGATATATGACCCATTTAATTAATTAAGAGCAGACAGCGAGAAAAGTTGGAGGCGTGTGCTCGTTTCCTGCCTGAGTGAGTGAAAGCACGCAACTGATTGTGAGTGAGATAAAACTAAAGGAAGATAATGGATTGTGAGGTAGCTCTACTTCTCCATTCCATATTTTTTTTAAAGTTCGTGTTTATCAGACAAGTACTCTGTTCTACTTTCCATAAGATTTTACATGGCTTTAAATTAGTTGTATTGTGTCGTATTTCTGGTTAGTTGATACCCTTGATATCGTAATGTGTGTCAGCAACTTGGTTATAATGATAGGTCATCATAGGTTTTGGATTTGAAATCGAATAAGATAATATTCTTAATTTCATAGCGATCAACATTTCGTGCTATCACTCTAAGCTTAGTTTATGTCACGTATGGGTTTAGTTTCGTCGCCTAAAAGTGCATATATTTTCTGGGCATTTCTTTCGTTGAAAAGAAAAAGCCGAGCTTAGTCTGTTGTAAAAAGTAATTGCGCCATTTGTAAAGAAATCAGAGATGGACATCCAGCTAATAATGAAGATTATCATCGTATTTGTACTGATCATTTTGATTGTAGTTGCGGTGAGAAAATGTTTCGTTTCTTAAAGCTTATAAATTACGGTTTTCTTAAGCTTAAAAATTGATTGATTTGTTTTTTCCTAGATGGTTGTTTGTCTCCAGTTACTTTATGGGAACCAGAAGGAAGGAAAAGCGCATACCAAGGTCAATGCAACTGCTTTGAATTTAAGCAAGAACGCATAAACAGGTTGATAATATTTTGTAAAAACTATTTAATTTGTAAGAATGAGGCATGGGAAGAGATTTTTTGTTCATATCGACAGTGCGCATTTATTTTTATGAAAAAAATTTTTAGAACAGTGATCAAAATGCAAATTCAATTAAATTACACAAAAGCAGACTTAACAATTTAAAGAAACCAAATGTAAATCGTGAAACCAATAAATATTTTTAGGCACTAAGAAATTGTGTCAGTTCTTGAGCATGGTTTTCATGCTTATATGCTTGCGAAGTAACGTAATTATTTTCATTTATCCAACATTTTGAAACTATTCGTTGCACAAAATTATGTAAAGTGGTCATCAACAAGTTAAATTAAATGCAATATCTTGTGGACAGTGTATCTTTGGTTTAATGTGCCTTTGCTTTTTGAGCTGAACTTCCGCCACCTAGCACCTTCCTCCTCTGTGCAAACATGTGGAGATAAAGATGAGGAAAAACTAAAAAGTAAAATAATGCAGAATGTCTAACAACTGAGATACAATTTTTTTGTTCACGCATATTACTTTTAAGATTTCAGCTTACTTGGAATGTACATAATAGCGATTCCAATCAGGGCATAATGATAATCAAAGGCAAAGTTGATTCGGTTGGGCATGGGGTATGACAAAATCTTATTCCCTCGAATGTACGCCAAAGAATAGTAAATGCAGATCAGTTCTCCCGTAACCCCGATTGGGTATAGAGCAATGAAGAGTGTATATCTACATTGTGAGAAAAATATTAGTGACAATCGAATACGAATAAGCAAGTTTCAGTATATATTATTTGTAGCATCTGCATGTAAGTACCTGAACCAAACTATTAGCTGAGCAAATCCAACTAGATTGAGAAAGTAATAGCCATAACGGATGATTTCAGTTACACACCAAGCAAACAGCAAAAGTGGAACTCCAATAGATACAGTTGAAGGTGGACTGATTTCAAGCACTCCCCAAACGACTAAAACCCGAGAAAATACTTGAAATGTGGTTAGAATTACACTGGATTTTACTATCCCAATCGCAGCGTGCAGGATCTAAAAATAATTTCACTTATTAGTTAAATAACGTTCAGCTTAACAACATATAGTCAAATCACTTTACATTTAATCAAAAATTCCCGTTACCTCAAGGAGAGCAGCTGTCTGAAAAATTTGAAGAGGAATTCGAACATTAGGGTATATGGTTTTATAGTCGGCACGATTGAGGAATGTCAAATAAAGCACATACGCCCATCCGACAGTTAATACCAAGTTGTAAAGTATTAAATACGATTGTGAAACGACACCCATTGCTGCTCTGTTGTTTGGATTTAAAAAGTAGTAAACGTTTGTTTATTGAAGAATCAAGCTGTAATTTAGCTTTCTGTCAAGTGTCTACAATTTTCAGTTATCATCCAGAAAGACAGTCCACTTTGACTGTTCAGGTGGAACGGTGAGGATTCCCAACTTGCGATTATCGTTATTATGCAACGTAGTAGAAGCTTGAGATTCAAACGTATTTCCTTCTTGATCTTGTGTATCGTTAGTATAATATGTACAATCTTCCTGTTCAGCTTGCGCAACACTGGCCAGAGTTTTATTAGATAGATCTTCCTCACGTTTCCCACGAGCTGCGTTCAAACGCTGAACTATTTCTCTGCACTCGGGTGCTGTTCCTTTGGCGTATACCTACCAAAGTAAAATCCAAATCTCATGTTACTCAACACCACCAGCACTCAAGTTAGTTCACGCTAAGAGTAGTTAATAGTAAATTATCATAGAATTCACACAGATAATGGTCAAATTAAAGAATCTCTTGGTTAAATATCCTTGGAATTTCGCTTACGTACCTGTTGTACACTCTGTTTACTGTCACAAACCTTGCAATTCCACTTATTCGACGATTTCTTGACTATCTGGACCTAGAAAACAAAATTACAGCTCATCAACAAGCATACCGAGCAGCGGCACTCTGCGGTCAGTGGTGCATGTATTCACAATTTCACACAAGGCGAAAAAGTGGTCAATCCGTCAGTCGAACAGGTGTACGTCATGCAATCTACGTAAGTTGACCCTTGCTATTACTTGGGGAATTTATCTCATGAAAAAAGTTCTCAGTTTTGTTATCACGGAGCTAACACAGCAGTACACCGAATATGCTGTTGTGGTGTGGATATATACCTCTCTGCATATATTTACGCAACACAAGTAAAAGCACAAAAACTTTTTATATATACGGAAAATAAAATGTTGGTCTTAAAAACAAGTACCTATGTAAGGAAGTAAGAATTAGTTGTTTATCGACTTGAAGCAACTAGATGGTTTGGTTTAAAAAACGTCTTTTTTATGACAGCTTTGCACAGAACTGAGAATCATGTACATATTTATTAACTACAGGAAAATTCTCGAGATTCTCGTTCATGCATTGTTGGACAGTAATGAAGATGAGTAGATAAAGTAAATACATAAATGGTACTGCCCGCTTCTACCAATAAGCCCCGACAGCAATAATAAAATTGGCTTTGTTGTATTCCTGTTTTCAGACTCAAACTAACACTAACTAACTATCAACCAACAACCTGCACTAAACTGCACTTCCTGTGTCCAACTTAAAACATTGCAATCGTAATCGTAACCGTACAGTTATAAATTATTATAATAATAATAAACTTCAAACTTGTTGATAGCACAAACGCACACTCACCTGGAATGCTTTACAAACGACACACAAGAGAACATGAAATGTTTGAGACATAGTCCAACTTCCGTTTGCTGTTCTGACTTAATTATTGAGATGATTTGAAAGGTTTAACACTCGTTGGGATTTTGTCAATGTCAATTATAAATAAACTCTGTACATATATCATGTATCATATATCATGAATTAATAATCAATGAATCTATTTTACTTTCAAACTGTCCTTTGAAATACTGACTACCTGGGAATTTTTTACTGATAAAAACAAATTACATAAACTGACAAACTGAAATTGACAATTTGATGAATCGACTAGACTCACTGATGAATTCATTGATAACTTCAGGGCGGTTAGTAGTAACAAGTCGCCAACGACGCCAACTTGTCTTGTCACCCGCTTGACCTGCTGTTCATTGTTGACAACTAAAAAATGTAAATAACGTCACCTGTGCATTATAAACAAACAGTGCCAAGAACAAAAAAACAAAAAAAAACTGTCAGTATTAGTCCTAGTTGCTCAATGTTCCCGTGTCCGCCGCCAAGACCGGAAAACAGAGAAATAAATTGTATGTACTTGTTCATCTCACTGTACCCCAACCTCTTGAACTAAACTACCGCTATTTTTGATTTCATGTTGTTTGTTGGTGCAGTATTGAAAATATAACAGCTAAAAGCACGTGTGTGTGTGATTGTGATTTGATATCTATTCATTTTCATTATCTTCAAGCGAATGTTTATAAAAACAACTTCTAATTAAAGAAGTAGAGAATTAGTGGAATAATTAAGGTTAAACAATGCTTTTTGGACTCCTGTGCAAATAATTTACTTTGTTGAGGAGATAACTGAAATATAAACGTGATGAAGGTGAAAGTTTTAAGTAGAAACCCGGATCGGTATTTGCGGGAGACAAAAAATGACATACACAAAGTTCCTCGGAACTATGACCCAGCGCTGCATCCGTTTGAAATGCAGAGGGAGTATGTTCGAGCACTAAATGCTGTAAAGTTGGAGAGGGTTTTTGCAAAACCGTTTGTGGGATGCTTTGATGGACACTGTGATGTTGTTTCTTGTATTTACAAGCATCCTGAACAGCTTTCTTGGATGTACTCTGCTTCCGCTGATGGGATTGTGAGTTTGAAAATTAAATGCAATTTGTTTTGTAGAATTTAGTAAGTTGGAACTTTGTGAGCAGTGTATTTCCTATCTTCAGGTGAAACAATGGAACATCCCATTGCGAAAATGCGTACGGACGCTGCAAGCTCATGAAGGTTATGTCAGAGGTATGACGTTTTCAGAGGACTCGGAGACACTCATTACTGTTGGAGATGACAAAAACATTAGATTTTGGAATGCGAAACCACCTGAAACTATGGTGGACGGGGATGGAGACGTTACTCCAAATCACAGCGTAATTACTAAGGTACGTGAACTAGAACAGCTAAAAATTCTTTCGTTTGTGTTTTTGAAAAGTAAAACGATTAATTAATTTGTAGTATCAACTGACCAGTATCACTCATCATGCAAAAAAGAATCTGTTTGCAACTTGTGGCGACGCGTGTCTTCTTTGGGAAGGGGAAAGAAATGAACCCATAAATAAGTTCGAATGGGGGGCTGACACCATGAATTGTGTGCGGTTTAATCCGTCCCAAGTCAACGTTTTAGGTGAGAAGTTGAAGCATAGTATTTTGGATATTAAAACTTTATCGATTCTAAACATTTTTTTCTTTTCGTATTTTGTTTCAAGGTGGTTGTGCAAGTGATCGAAGTATTGTGCTTTACGATATTCGTGGAGGGAGTCCTATAAGAAAAGTGACGCTTGGCCTTCGTTCCAACGCAATGTGTTGGAATCCTATGGAGCCATTTGTATTTGCAGCTGCCAATGAGGATTACAAGTAAGGGTTGAGTGCCTGATCACTGCACCTTTGTAACCCAACGCACTGCTTATGAACATTTTTTTTTTTTTGTTTTCAGTTCCTACCTGTTTGATATGAGACGTCTCAAGAAGCCGCTAAACGTTTTCAAAGATCATGTAAGTGCTGTTATCGACATTGATTTCAGTCCTACCGGAAGGGAGGTGGTAACTGGAAGCTATGATAAGACTATAAGGATATTTGAAGTTGATAAGGTACGTACTGTTTTAAATTCGTGTTTTTATTTAGAGAGGCATTTTAGTTTGAAGTATTCCCTTATTGGAATTAAATATTGCACATGTTAGGGCCACTCTCGAGAAGTTTATCACACAAAGAGAATGCAACGAATAACTTCCGTTATGTGGACGCTAGACAACAAGTACATCATTTCTGGAAGCGACGAAATGAATATCAGGATATGGAAGGCTAAAGCATGGGAGAAAATGGGAACAGTAAGTAAAATGCCAAAATGCGAATTTCTGGTATTCTCTGGGTTGTGCTGTTCAAAAGTCATGGACTTGAAACTCAGTAACGTATTTTTGTAAATTTTTGTAGCTTAAAACTCGTGAGAGAAATGCATTGAACTACAACGAAGGTTTGAAAGAAAAGTTTGCACATTTTCCACAAGTCAAAAGAATATCTCGACACCGGCAAGTGCCCCGCCATGTTTACCAAGCCAAGAAAGAACTGCAGTCCATTCGGGATTCCAAGAAGCGAAAGTATGTTGATGACAGTTGATTTTTAAAAAATATTTGTGTTTTCATTGTGCTTATTATCGGTTTTTATATTCATGAATTGTATAATGTGTTTAGGGAGGATAATCGCCGCAGCCATTCTAAACCTGGGTCGGTTCCGTTCGTACCGGAGAGGCAAAAGAGTATCGTTGCAGAACAAGAATAGTAGGCGGAGGAAGCTTCCATTATTGTTTAATAAGCTCGTTTTTATTTATACATTTGTATTTTGAATAGATTTTTCGACTTGTTATATTCAAACGCATTATATTTGAAAATAAAAACAAGATATTTTTACTGCTATTTGCTGTAAAGTGTTACTCCTTTGGGATTACCCTAAACCTATTATTTCGATTCTCTTAAAAGTTTAAAACCACTCTGCAGCGAACAATCTCTTTTGTACTCCTTTATGCAAAATCAATTTAATATTCAGCCTACGTGTCTCTGCAAGCAAGTGTGTATGCATCCGACACCCCATAAATGGGAATTGGGAAGCGTGTCGTCGTCGTAAACCGTCTAGTTACAAAAAACTCTAATGAGTTTATGGAATGTGCAGGCAATAATAATACATTCTATTCAGCTCTAATAAACATTTCAAAAATCACAACAGCTAGTCGTATAGCTCCAACAGATCGTCAGAAGAAATATAATATTCTTTTCGCAAGGAATTTCGAGCTGAGCCAGGGAACTGCCAATACACCGCATATATAGGAAATTAGCTGCATTGTGTATTTTTATTTTTGGACTCACGTTATATTATTGTGATCTTTTATGATTGAGGGAGTTTGGCAAGTTTATTTGGTTCATTGAATGAACGTATGTGTGTAAATATGCAATGTAGCCAGAGAGAGAGAGTGAAAGATTTTTTGAGAAAAGAAAATCAGAGCGTTTTTGCTTTTTTTGTTTCAGTTTATTGTATCGCGTACATTTTTACGATGATGATGATGAATAATGGACATGATATTCCCTGTATGATGATGATCATCATCATACTTATCCTTGTTCCGTTTTTTCTCTCGACGTTGTTCTCCTCGATAACATTCTCATCCATGCATTCTCGTATCTTTGCAGCTCATCATGAGCCTCTCAAAGGAGGCAGGAGGAGTATATTAAGCTCATAATAAGAGATGTTATATGAGTGCAATTATGAGTATGTGAAAATTTTCATCCACCATCCTTCATCGAGTTCGGTCTACTACACAAACTCCAAAACACCCATAATGATGATATGTTTCAAAAATAGAATGAGTTTTTCTTCCGGCACTCGAACAACTCTGCTTCCAATGCTAATTCCAATTTCAACAACTTTTATGCTTGGTGGTGTCTTCTTCTCGAACATTGCTTGGAATTTTCAGCCGAGTTACTCATCATCATCAACATCATCGCACTCGTATGATTTTTAATATAGCATCATAATATAGTAAGACCTTAATATTCGGAGGTGCTCCCGAAAAAAGATCGTATTTTTTCAGGAGACACTCCTCGGCACTACTTTCGTTACATCAGAACAGCTTTGAGAATCGTAAGTAACGCAACAACTTTACTCATCCAGAACTCTGTTCTCTTTCGTGGGGAAAAAATCTGTGATAATTTTGTGTGGTTTGCAGGGCTCCTTTTCTCCAAGGGCTGTTCAACAGAGCGTAGCCGGAAACCGTAAAATAGCTTAGCTGCTCTCAACATCATCTTCATCATCACCCTCAATTTCCTGGACTTACAAATTCGAGTGTGTGTAATCGACTAACGAGAGAGAGAAGAGAGTAACATCGTTTTTTATATATTTTTAACGTATAATAGTTAGTTTGTTAAAAAATCCAACATGGTTATTGAGCAAAAGTTTAAAGAGGGCGAGGAGCCCGATCCAACCCCTTATCTTTTCGTGTCTCTGGAAATGAAGAGGCAGGATCAGTCCAAGCCGTATGACGCTAAAACGGCTTGTTGGGTACCCGATGATAAGGAGAGCTTCGTGCAGGGGGTCATCACGGGGACGAAGGGAGACCTTGTAACGGTTAAAGTCGATGGCGAGGTGCGTTTTATAAGTTTGCATAAAATTGGTTTTGCTTTTAAATTAATGGCACGTTTTGCTTATTTAATTTTTTTATTAAATGAGACAAATTTTAATGCCCATTTCTTTATAGGAGAAATCGTTTAAGAAAGCGCTGGTTGGTCAGGTGAACCCTCCAAAGTACGAAAAGGCGGAGGACATGAGTAACTTGACATACTTGAACGAGGCGTCTGTGCTTCACAATTTGAGACAGCGGTACTACGCCAAGTTGATTTATGTAAGAAACAGCACAAATTTGCTTGTCAATTTTATAATCAAATTTGATAAGATGCATTAATATGACTCATCATCATATCACCACGTCACAGTTTGTGTAGGAGTAGCGCATTGCTGCATGTAAGTTGGATTTGAAAACAAGTTTAACAAAAAGCCTTTCATTCTATAAATTTTCAGACAAAAAATTACACGCTCATGAGATCCGTGTTGAGAGAGAGAGAGAGAAAGAGTCAGGCTAGAGTACTAAAATGGTTGGTATTCTCGGTTAGCAGATTCTCACACATTCCAAGAGCAAGAGAAACCAAAATAAGACTTGAGCAGTTTTTGTCTGCTTTCATCTTCATCATTTATTTCAAAAAACTTTTTACCACGTCATAATAGCATATTTCGTATTTGTTCACCACCAAATCGGCAGAGGTATAGGTTTTCATAACTTGAAGGATGAGGGTTTTAGTTTCTCTCTCACACAGACGCTGCACAACATGATACCGCTATTATGTTTGCTTTTTCTTTGCCCGTGTTATTGAGCAGCAGCATCAACAGCAGCAGTGAGAAAATGAAAGATGAAGGGAAAATATGCTATTTTTAGAGCTTTTGGAGTTGTGCCAAAGTTGGATTTTTTCAACGAGACTCCATGCTTTTTGGGCGATTTGCTCCTCTGAAGCGTGCATGTTTAATTAGTTGGGATTGATGTAATTTTAATGGGGAGAATGTTGATTAGGTATTATATTTTGGACATGATAATGGGTGGAAAATTTGCATTTTGTCGGGCTAAACGGAAAATGAGTTCTGGGCGGTATATATAGGTGCTGGGTCGGTTCATGGGTTGATGATAGTGGCGGTGGCAGAGGTGATGCGTGCAAGCGTGCACTATGAGATGCCAATGATGTCAGTGTAGTATGATGCATATACGGAAATAAATTGAACGATGCCGAGGAACATTGAATTGCAAAAATGATGGCGACATTACTACCTACCCTTATTTTTACAGACTTACTCTGGCCTTTTCTGCGTGGCCATCAATCCTTACAAGCGCTACCCAATTTATACAGCAAGAGCGATGAAAATCTACCACGGTAAAAGAAGGAACGAGGTCCCACCACATATTTTCGCCATTGCTGATGGAGCTTACTCGGAAATGATGACCAGTGAGGGCATTATGAGAATTATGATAGTTCAATTCAAATTTGGTATTATATGTAATTCTATAACCGTAATGTTTACATTTAGACCACAACAATCAATCGATTCTGATTACCGGTGAGTCTGGTGCTGGGAAAACTGAGAACACAAAGAAAGTCATTGCGTACTTTGCCAGCGTTGGTGCTTCTGGCAAGCCTGGCGAAGAAAAAAAGGTTACCTATTATATATACTGTTTCTTCTTATACAGCTTCGTCCTGTCATTAATTTAATACTTCAATCTTACAAAAGGACTTTTATAATTGCAGATCTCACTTGAGGACCAAATCGTCCAGACCAATCCCGTGTTGGAGGCGTTCGGTAATGCAAAGACAACGCGTAACGATAACTCGTCCCGATTCGGTAAATTCATTCGTATCCACTTTGGACCCACTGGAAAACTCGCTGGTGCTGATATTGAGACATGTAAGTGTTTATTGTAATTTGGGAGGTCATTTTAATTGGCTATTTTTTTAGAAAGTATGAGCATTTTTTACAAATGGATTTTTGACAGACTTGCTGGAGAAAGCTCGTGTGATTTCCCAGCAGCCGCTTGAGCGATCCTACCATATCTTCTACCAGATTATGTCTGGAGCTGTGCCAGGACTCTGTGACAAGTTGCTTCTTAGTAAGGACATCCATGACTATCACTTTGTGTCACAGGGTAAAACGACTATCCCCAACGTCGATGACGGTGCTGAGTTGGAACAAACTCATGTAAGTTTTATGCAAAGCTACGCAGTTCATCATGATTCATGATTTATACGGATATAAAAAACTACGACAAAAATTCTCTCAATGAATTTTAGATTGCTTTCGAAGTGCTAAACTTTACCGAAATTGAACGCGCAGACGTGTACGCAATCACGGCTGCTGTGATGCACTTGGGTGAACTTAAGTTTAAGCAGCAAGGTCGTGAAGAGCAGGCACAACCTGACGCTCCAGAGGTAATTTTACGCTTTTCAATAACATGTTACGAAGGTTGCATTGCTTTTTCTATTCAAGTAAATTATTTCAAATGACAGGCCGGAGATAAATCTGGAAAACTGTTGGGAGTAGATGGTGAGCAACTGTATAATGCATACGTAAAGCCAAGGATCAAGGTCGGCACAGAGTTTGTGACAAAGGGTCAGAACGTTAATCAGTGCTTGTACGCGGTTGGTGCCATGAGCAAAGCCATTTTTGACAGGCTCTTCAAGTTCCTTGTCAAGAAATGTAACGAGACCCTGGACACACGCCAAAAGAGACAGCATTTCAGAAAGTTTTTTTTTCAATTTCCTTTAATTTATTATGTTTATCTGACAAAATATTTAACTAATTTTAACTTTCTAAACTTTTAAAACATTTTTTGCAAATTTGGCATTTTTTTTATTTTAAATTATTATTTATTTTAAAGTAGCAAATGTATATTTCTTCTACAGTCGGTGTACTCGATATCGCTGGATTTGAGATTTTTGACGTGAGTGGTATTCGAGTAGGATTATCTTTACTTTCAGATGGATTATTCGAATTTCCATAAGCATTTTTTCATAAATCTCTAGTTTAACGGATTTGAGCAACTGTGTATCAACTTTACGAACGAAAAGCTTCAGCAATTCTTCAACCACCACATGTTTGTGCTTGAGCAGGAGGAGTACAAGAAAGAAGGTCTTGACTGGATCTTTGAGGATTTTGGTATGGATCTGCAGGCTTGTATCGACATGATGGAGAGGGTACCTGCATAAATTAAATATGATAAATTAAAGTACCTTCTGTATATCGTTTGAATTCTCAAATTTGTCATCTTGCACAATTCTATTTTCTCCAGCCAATGGGAGTGTTCTCAATTCTTGAAGAGGAGTCCATGTTCCCAAAAGCCACTGACCAGACATTTATCGACAAGTTGAATGCTAATCTTCTCAGCAAGACACCTTGCTACATTAAGCCTAAACCACCAAAGCCTGGACAGGCTGAGGCTCACTTTGCTTGCGTCCATTACGCTGGAACTGTAAGTTACAGTTCCAAGTCAAGTCATAATATGGCTTATTTATCTGAAAAAATCTAAACATTTCTCACGTTGCCCCCAACAGGTGCCTTACAACATCACCGCATGGCTAGAAAAGAACAAGGATCCCTTGAACGACACTGTCGTCGATCTCTTCAAAAAGGGCACAAATCTTCTCGTCCATGAAATTTTTGGTGACCATCCTGGTCAATCTGGTGGCGCTGACGCTGGTGGAAAAGGTATGCCAACGTGCAAAACATATAAACGCTCCATATAGTCATTTTATATTTCTGGGGTTAATCTAATGACTCATTTATGAAGCTCAGCTTGTTCACTGATCAACGTGGTAGTTAAAAATTTCGGGGGAAGATAGAATTCTGGAGAAATCTCAAACAAAAGTAATGAAAAACTGCACGTGTTGGATTTTTATTTTGTAAAAGAAACGCCCTTTCTCTATCCTTCGGTGTTTTTGTTGTATCTGGAGTAGCCCTTTTTCGGTGCATGGAATGCAATGAATGAGCACACACACACACACTCCGTTAAGTAAACTTACCCCCTCCATCCAGAAAACACACATAATTGAGAAACCTATGCTTAAATAATTTCTTTAACTTGAAATATTATACTTGTGTAAAAATGCTGATGACTTTTCTTCGTGGACCCTTTTCTTCTTAGGACCGTACCCCTTTTTTCACTGTCTCTCACATGAGTGTATAATCAATCCAATCAATCCAAATATGCTTGACCTGAATTCATATGTTCCAAGAGAACACGTTCAAGATTTATAACTGATCAAAAAACCGTTTATTTTCAGGTGGCAAAGGCAAAAAGGGCAGTGGTTTCAGTACAGTTTCTTCTTCTTACCGGGTTAATACAAATACGCGTTTCTACATTTCCGTTTTTGTTGAATAAATCTTCAAAGATCTTAAAGACGATCTTTTCTATTCGTTCGTGTGTTCTTGTCAAAATCTGATTTATGCCCTTTAAACTAGAACGTATGGGTACATTTAGTCAAGTAGTCGTGTATTTGTTCTTTACGCGGAAAATTAACCGTTTCATGTCCAAACGTTAGCGTGTAGTCACTTAACCATTCTTCCTGTTCGTCTGTGTAAATGTTGGAACATGAATTGTGTTGAACTGTAAAGTAAAATGGAGATTTGATGTGATTTTTTCAGGAGCAATTGAACAACCTGATGACCACCCTGCGAGCCACCCATCCCCATTTTATCCGTTGCATTATCCCCAACGAGGTGAAGACACCTGGATTGATTGACTCACACTTGGTGATGCACCAGCTCACCTGTAACGGTGTACTTGAAGGTATCCGTATTTGTAGGAAAGGGTTTCCCAACAGGATGGCTTATCCCGACTTTGTGTTCAGGTTATTATATGCACTTCAAAGTGGTTAAATGATATGCTTTAAACGGGTTCTTTGAAATTTTACCAGAATATGTGTGTTTATTGTAGATACTCGATTTTGGCATCCAAGCCAATGGCAGAGCAAAAAGAAGACAAGAAAATCGCCACTGCCTGCTTCGAGCATATTGGACTTGAAGCTAACAAGTGGAGAGTTGGACACACCAAAGTATTTTTCCGTGCTGGAGTGCTCGGTGAGATGGAGGAGATGCGTGACGATAAAATTGGAAAGATTATCATTTGGATGCAAAGCAGGATCAGGAACTACCTTGTTAAGAAGAAGTACAAGCCCCTCAAGGAGCAGAGGTATGAATTTTTACTTGACAAACGATTTTGTGTAGGAATGATGCTTTTTATAGATGCATAACCTGGTGTAAATGAATGTTTTAGAATGGCACTTGAGGTCGTCCAGCGTAGTCTCAGGAGTTACGTCAAGCTCCGTTGTTGGCCATGGTGGTCCTTCTGGAAACTTATCAAACCCACACTCAAGGTTGTCTGCATTGCCGATGAGATCAAGGTGCGAAAACGTTGAAATTTTCATGCAATTTAACTCAATTCATGGTTTACAAGCTTTTAATTTTTTTGTGTAGAAACAAGAGGAAAAACTTGCAAAAGCGACCGAAGTGCTTGCAGAAGAAGAGGCAGGAAGGGCCGCAGTCGATAGTAGAAGCAAGAAGCTGCAAAAAGAAAAGGAAAATATTCAAAAGCAGCTCGATGAACTCAGGGCTTTGGGATCAGACTTTGGAGATAAGATTAGCAGGCTGCAACAGCACAAGCAGGAGTTGGACAATCAAGTCAATGTAAGTTGTGCACGGTTTTTCGTTTAAAAAAATGCAATTTAAATTGGGAGTGCATTATTATGAAATTAATTTACATGACAGGACATGAACAACCGTCTTGGTCAAGAGGAAGAAGCCCGCCAGCAACTCCAACAACAAAAGAAGAAACTTGAACAGGAGGTCGGCAGCGTGAAAGCCGAACTAGAAGAAAACTCCAACCGTCTTAACGCCATCGAGTCTGAAACACAGATGAGTAGCGTTTTAAATCTTAATTTTCTGCATATAGTACTTGGTACAGGTAATAATCAAGTTGGTATTTTCAGACAAAAGCTCACGGCGCGGTTGCAGGAGGCTGAGGAGACGATCGAGTCGCTTAACCAGAAGGCAGTGTCGATGGAGAAGATCAAGCAACGACTTTCCACCCAGCTTGAGGACATGGCCGCTGAAGCTGACCGATCTCGAACGCTAGTTGCTCAAATGGAGAAGAAGCAGACGTACTACGATAAGATCCTTGCCGAATGGAAATCAAAGGTTAACGACCTCACGGCCGAGTTGGATGCTTCAAGGAAAGAGGCGAGAAACTATTCAACGGATTTGATGAGGACCAAGGCTCTGCACGAGGAGACTCTCGAGCAGGTTGAAATTTCTCAGAGGGAGAACAAGAACCTCGGGGAGGAGATTAAGGATCTTTTGGATCAAATCAGCGAGGGTGGTAGAAACGTCCATGAGTTGGAAAAGGCCAAGAATAGAATTCAAATTGAGAAGGATGAACTACAGGCAGCGCTAGAGGAGGCTGAGGCAGCTCTTGAACAGGAAGAGAACAAAGTGCTGAGGGTTCAATTGGAATTGAGCCAAGTCAGGCAGGAGATTGATAGGAGGTTAGTTACAAAAGGAGAGGGGATAAAGTTTTTTTCGGTTTGGGGCAAGATGGGAATATAATATATACAACATGATTTTTCGTGATTAGAATCCAAGAGAAGGAGGAAGAGTTTGAGAACACACGCAAAAATTACCAGAGAACATTAGATTCCATGCAGGCCAGTTTAGAAGCAGAGGCTAATGGCAAAACGGAAGCGCTGAAGATGAAAAAGAAACTAGAGTCTGATATCAACGAGCTAGAAATTGCACTGGACCACGCCAACAAATCCAATGCCGAGGCTCAGAAGGCCATTAAGCGGTACATTCAACAGATCAAGGAGTGCCAGACTAACCTTGAGGAGGAGACCAGGGCCCATGATGAAGCAAGAGAGGAGTATGGAATCGCCGACAGGAGGGCACACGCTCTATCTAACGAGTTGGAGGAGAGTAGGACGCTCTGTGAACAGGCCGAGAGAGCGAGGAGAATCGCTGAAGGGGAGCTTGGGAACGCGAGGGAGCACCATAATGACATTTCCAGCCAGGTTTCAGGACTTGCCGGGATCAAACGCAAGCTTGAGGCGGAGCTTGAGACCTTACATGTAAGGGATACTAATTAATGCAGTTCAATGCTTTTCCAAGTGTTTTGCCGATAAATCATATAATAATTTCTTTTTAATGTCTTTTTTTGTAGACCGACCTGGAGGAGATCCTGAATGAAGCCAAATCCTCAGAAGAGAAGGCTAAGAAGGCGATGGTTGACGCTGCCCGTCTCGCCGACGAGTTGAGAGTGGAACAGGAGTTTGTACATAGCCAAGATAAAGCAAGGAAAGCGATGGAATCTCAAATCAAGGAGCTCCAACAACGGTTGGAAATTGCCGAGAACGAAGCACTGAAAGGAAGCAAGAAGGCGATTGCAAAGTTGGAAGACAGGATCCGCGGAATCGAGAACGAGTTGGACTTGGAACAGAGAAGACACGCTGATGCACAGAAGAACATGAGAAAGGCAGACAGGAGAGTTAAGGAACTCGCTTTCCAGGCCGATGAGGATAGAAAGAACCACGAAAAGATGCAAGACCTTGTTGAGAAGCTGCAGCAAAAGATTAGGACATACAAGAGACAGATCGAGGAGGCGGTGAGTAGCGACCTCACAAATTTACGTCTTGAATTTTTTTTATTTTGATCGGTGATTGTTTTTACTCAAGTTTTCATTAATTACAGGAAGAAATAGCAGCGCTGAATCTTGCCAAGTTCTCGAAAGCGCAAGCAGAGTTGGATGACGCCAACGAGCGATGTGACATGGCTGAGGCTCAGTTGACCAGGTTCAGACCTGGTGCTGCTGCAGCGGCAGCTGCACAAGGCAGGGGTGGACGAGCGCCTTCAGCTGCGTTGTAAATGACAAAGAAATGACACACTGCTGATATGATATCACCACTACGGGGTCGTGCCAATTTTTTTCTTAATCATTCAAAGAGTTCATAAATACATATTTCCGAGTTTATTCTTCTTTTATGGATTTGCAGCAAAATAAAAACAATCTGATCTTTCAACGTCTTTTTTTCTTGGAGTATAAACGGTTTAGTCAAAATAAATAACGTGTGAGTGGGGAGGTTTTGGAGAGAGTTCTTTTCTGTTATATGCAAATTAAATTTTGTAATTTGAGTTGCTTTATTTCTTTTGGGATGTCATTGCGTCAATACATCATACACACACACACACCTGCCATACATACATAATAACATGTAATTGCATGACAGAATTGAACACGCTTTGTTCAATGCCAACAACAAGAATGGGATTGTAATATAATCATCATACCCAAGTGGAGTGAAGCAATAATGTCAGCAGCAGCTGCATGTACCTAGTATGTAAACCCATTAAGTGCCTGAAACAGAAAACCTATTAGTAATCAATGCCAGGAAGTCCTCAATTACGTTACGGTATCATCATCATCAAACGTCATCATTTTATAGTTTTAAAAAATCAATCGCCTCGAGCATCATGCTGATAAGGTTTTAAGGTTGTTATTTCTATTTATGTATTTGCGTTTCAACAGAGTGAGTAAACTGCCATATTATTTTAAACTAAACAATGGCAGCAGCACAGCAGAAAGAGAAACTATGTATTATGGTGAAGTTTAGTATGTTATCGGAACTGTACTATCATCGTCGAGCGCAAGATGACTCACGAAGGAATGGGGATGATGATCGCATGGTTAAATTGAAAAGCTGCTTGCCACTACTACTACTACTCATCATCAGTTGCGGTAGTTTAATAAGCGTTATAGTTGAGTCACTCAATTGAAATTCATTCTACTAAAAAATATTATGCGTCTTTTTTAGGTGCTTTAAAAAATAGTTTTTATAATGTGTAATGCAAAGGTCCACCATCACCGCGCCGCCGCTCCCTCACCACTACTACCACCACCACCATGTACTTTTTTTTGCGATATTATATGCGTGTTACCATTAGGTAGACGGAGGAGGAGGACTAATGAAAAACTGGTTTTTTCTTTATTAAGAGCATTTTAAGCGGTATTTTGGTGTGTTGGTCAATTTGCTGGGTGAGTGTGTCTTGTCGCAATGATGAATGACTGATATGTGAAACAAGTAGTAGTGTGGGTAAGAAGATAGTGGGTTGATGATAGATCCACTACCGCATATTTCAGAACAGTAAGTGGACGTATAAAGTTGTAATTTCAGTTGACAAATGTATCATTATTTGAATTTTTTCAGTACACCGGTGAAAATACGTGCATGAAAAAACTTTAATTACTTTATACACAACCTTCGTTACACGTATATAATTTGTGATAGAATTTCCTTTGTGTATGCTCATTCTACTCACCCACATGACCCCTCGCCACAAAATAGTTCGACAATCCAGGAAAAAAATTCACTCCGGAAGGCAAAAAACACGATAAAGTACCTGGAAGCTCATCATCAAAATGTATATTTTTTTGAATAATGTGGTGTGATAACCTTGAAAAAATTCGTTCATGTGAAAGAACTTTTATGCAGAAACCAAAACGAAAAGCTATGCAACCCTTCTCGGTAGTCATTGTTGAAAATTCCACTCCACCGCCTATCATCAGTTCTCCCCTCCTCTTCATCCTCCACCAAAAAATTCCCTTATTTTATAACAATAAAAACATTCCTGCTCAGTTATCAAAAAGACTCATCATATCATCATCTCACCAACTAACATGGCGCATATTTTT
>JAHZMT010003755.1:0-13691 GCA_027743785.1 Sinhomidia bicolor
AAGATTACTTGAGAGCTAAAGATGACCGTCACAAACTTGTCCTTTACGTGGTGCACTGCATTAGGTGTTTACATCTCTTTATATTTAGGCATTCACTGTGTAGGTTTAGGCTTTTTCGCCAGATTTTCCCATTTGAAAACAATTTATTGTTGTATCATTGATTATGCCATTGTACTATATATATAAATTATTGTTAGTTATTGGTGATGATGATGTGCTGATGAGTGAAGACTGTAACTTACATCATAAGTAATAACTATAACACGTACGTAGTCTCGTCGAATGAGAACATGAACAGCACTTTCCTATACGTTATCAAATTGTCGTTTTCTTTAATTTCATCCACTCTCCCACATTACACTGATGAGCTGGTAATGTATGTCAGAAGGCGAAGAAAATGAAGCTAAATATAACAAAAATCATCTACTTATCAAACATCACCACCAACATGCTCGTGACAACGTATTGAGGTCTTCCGTTTCCCATTAGTTAAGGCTAATTATTTTTAGTCCTAATATGTCCTCAATTCCATCAATGGTCTGGGAGGAATAAAAGTGGTTTGCTGAATTTAAATATTATTTAAATGCAGTTATTGCTATTAATTCTTGTAGTGCTTCACATCCAATAACACACATGTTTGAGTAGGCATTAACAAGGTCGTTTCAAACATTTACTTGTAATTAATGCATATTATAATTATTATTATTTAGTAGTACCCGTCTGTATAGGCATATCGTATTATTATTATTGGTAAACATAAAAACGCTCCATCGTAAGAAAACGGAGAAATAAAGATGAACGGCACATTTTTTGTAGTATTTTCGACTTGTATATGCGTTTAAGTGGGAGTTTTTACGGATGTAAAAAGACATAAAATTCAAGTAATAATAGGTTTTACTGCGTTTTGTAGCAACAACGCTAGCATATTAGTTTGTTAGTCTGCAAAGCATGTTTTTTTAAAAGACTGACCTAGATCGGACTAACACATAAATACCTAATACAAAAACAGCATATATTATTATTGGTCGCAATAATCATTTTACTGTATAGGCATATCGTATTATTATTATTATTGGTAAACATAAAAACGCTCCATCGTAAGAAAACGGAGAAATAAAGATGAACGGCACATTTTTTTAGTATTTTCGACTTGTATATGCGTTTAAGTGGGAGTTTTTACGGATGTAGAAAGACATAAAATTCAAGTAATAATAGGTTTTACTGCGTTTTGTTGCAACAACGCTAGCATATTAGTTTGTTAGTCTGCAAAGCATGTTTTTTTTAAAAGACTGACCTAGATCGGACTAACACATAAATACCTAATACAAAAACAGCATATATTATTATTGGTCGCAATAAACATTTTTATAAAATGGTAGGTTGGTAGGTATTTTTAAAAATAATAATTTCTTGATTATTATTGTCTTATATTTCTATAAACTTGAATTTAGTTGACTACCTGCTGAGCAATTAGTTTTTAAAAATGACACTAGCTATAAATAAAAGGCTAGCATTCGTGCTTCAAAAAGAAAGTTACTCTTGTCCCACCAACGTAGATCATGCAGGTTTTAAATAGCCGTGCTCATAAATACACTAGTCATCATCATCTATTTCTTTGGCAAAAAAATGATGTGATGAAAACTTATTTTCATAGTGGAAAAATCAACATCAACATCAACAACAACAAACATATTGAAAAGGGAAGCAAAATGCGTGCGCATTTTCTATCGCAGTTTGACACAAAATAAATGACTCATTTTGAAGACAAGATAATTGTAGCCATGCAAGAAAATAAACTTGTTTACGGTAAACGAAACGAGTCAAGGAGTCAGTAGTAATAAGGTGAAAAGCATACTTGTACTTTTTATGATGCTGCGAATTCAACAACAGCACAGCGTACCATTCATAAAAAATGGGCCGACCTGAAATTTCCCATAAAGTTCTATCATCTTGCTGCAACACACTCTATAATGATCTTTCTATAACATCCAGCTGTTGTACGAGAAAGAAAAAAAATCCTTTACTACTTGATTCTTTAAATAATTTGTCAAAACGACCCATGAAACTACATTTTTCAGTAGGTTTTGACATTTCTAAAAAATGAGCAATAACGAACACTTTCGCATTATTTTATGATCCTGCCACTCCGGTTCTCTCGTGTGAATAAATGCGTGGTAAGTTGTATGCGCTCCTACACACACAACACCACCACCACCTTCACCACTACCACCAACATTTATCAGCATTAGTCTAAGATGGCTTTTTAGTCGTTATCATCGTCGTAATGAAATAATCACTGAATGCAAATCCATTCGAAATAGCTTGTTTCTGTGAGCATACTAGTACAAGCAAATGAGTAAGTTTTAATTTTTTTTTCTTTGTAAGCAAAAGATGTATCTCTTTTTTAATGGAATTTGACCACTAGTACAAGGATTAAAGTCATGTTTACAATGATTTACTGATAGTCCAGCAATGAATCATTTTAGCGCGTATACTTTTCTTTCTCTTTACCACGTAACCTTTGCCCTGCCCAACAACAGTACAGAAGAACATTTTTTTGTATTTTATTTTAATTTATTTTTTGTGCATAACTTTTACAAAGTCAACCTGATACAGCACCAAAAGTCTGAACACATGCAAAAGAGATATTATATTATACATATTTTGACATGGTCATAACATACGGTCATTTTTCATTGTTTTAATAATGCAAGACAAAATACTTCAAAACAAAGGCCACATTGCGTTGTATATGTACTGGCAATCATTTCATGGTCAGCAATAGTTTGTCATGTTTTTAGTTACAAAAAAACTTACAAAAAATGCAAAATCTTTCATCTTTGTTCAATATTCTTTAGACAGCTTGTCTAAATGTGATGACTATGGATATGCACTTTGTGTCGTGCCATATGGAATACTTTCAATCGACATCGACATTCAATTTGATGTGGAGGCATGATGGCAATATACCTCTTTATAATCACCAGTCCTCATTCTTTGTGACTTTTACAATCATACCGGCGATTTAGTTTTAATGGGCTATAAAAACGTCTTGATCTTGCCGAGAGCGTGATTTGTGCCGATCTATAATCATATAATGAATGTTTCAGCACCACTCTATCATTTTTTATCGATATTTCATATTGTCATAATTGCTGGACTCTCGGAGAAGTGTATACATACATACATACATTGTCCATGCATTTGTGGATTACCATCAGTCATAAATCTCTGCTACGCTGTTTGTAACGTTACACTAAGTCCATTCAATTGATTTAATAAATCATTCATACTAATAACTCACAATTGCACGATTCAAGTTTGAAAAAATGAATTTATAGTTTAAAATGCACCACACATACGTATTCAGATAATATACCTACCAACATGTAACCTGTGATGAGATGCAACAGTACAGTTCAATGAAATTGATCAAAGGAACGGCAGACGAGCAGCAAAAAAAAGTCCATTATCATTTAAAGTGGAAGTTTTTCACTTGTGTTTGGTTTATCTGTGAAACCTTATCATCAGATCTTATAGTCAGTTTAGGAGGATGAATATTCTATTCCGTATTACACTGTTTGTATGGTCAGCTTTTTGTTTTATGGAAGAATATATTTTTTTNCTTGTGTTTGGTTTATCTGTGAAACCTTATCATCAGATCTTATAGTCAGTTTAGGAGGATGAATATTCTATTCCGTATTACACTGTTTGTATGGTCAGCTTTTTGTTTTATGGAAGAATATATTTTTTTTATAAATTCATATATGCATAGAGAACAAGCTTTGGCTATCACATTAAGATATCAACTGCCTATGCTTCTTCATATTATTACCATCACCCATTCGTGAGCTATTCGTCCTTCACTTCATTTACAATTTGCTGTTCTTTATTATTGTTCCTCAATAATGATAAACTAATTACAGCCTTTTAAGTGTAAATAAAGTTTCATCTATTCCCTCTCAGCGCATTCTATTTTAAGAGTTTATTGTATTAGTAGTTAGTACGTACGTACGATAAGATATAAACTTTAGCTACTTAACTATGAATTTAGGTACAGGACATATCAGTGCCTAGTCCGTATCTCATTAATTTCCTTTTTGTTTCGTACCGAAACCAATTATTACGTGCTAAATTAGAAAATAGAAAACGATCGAAAGTAAAGAAAATTTCATATGCTTGTGCTCGATTCTTTTCAACTCTTGTCGTTCGAGTAATAAAATGCAGCGTATTATACGAATGGATAAAATTTAATGAAATTATATCCAATTGGTTGCAGATGTGCAATAGCAAGTACAACTGTCACTAATAGTAGGCAAATTACGGTTCTTTTGTCACGGTCAATAAGTTTACAGCTCTAGCGAAAGTGGAAGCAACTGCAAAGGAAAATTATCCGATAAACGTTTATTTATTTACGCACCGCATGAACTAAAAAAGGAAGTACGCTATATGAATATTATACGTATCGACGTAAATGAGGGCTGACTGAGTCTCATTCTATTTACGACTGGTATTCCCTAAAAAAAATAAAATAAAGATGGCTGATTACGTTTTTTTATGCCTTATATGTGTAGGGCGGTTTTTTGTGCGTGGCAGACATCAATAAAATTGACATGGAGCAATTAAAATAATAGCCGCGATTTAGTCGCTTTCATAATGCATACGAGTTCCTTGGATAAAGCAAGGCTTTTTGGATCACGACTTTTATGTTTTCAACATTACAGTTACATTTTTGTAATTAAAATCAAGTGCGTTGCTCACAACGAAAGAAGTCACAAAAGTGCAAATGAAAAAAAAACATTCTTTTTTCATGCCTGAAATTTTTAGTAGTTTGGGTCAAATCGAAATTAGAGCTGTAGCATGTGTTCTCACTCAGTTATTATTGGATTTTGTTTTCAGCTTAAAGTTGGGTTTAGCTCTCTCATATCTGTTGAACTTGTAACTTCGGCCTTTGCCTTTTGTGTTGTATGCATCATCAACGAACGATAGCAGTTCTTTTTCTTTTTGTAACTGATACAAAGCTACATAAATACATAGATTCTCAAAGTAAAAGGTGTCATGTCTCGATGTCATTTGAACTTTAGAGTTAATTGAATTCTCGGGTGGTACAAAGAGCTTTTGCATGTGCTTACTGTAACTAACTACCACGACTTGATGATATGAATGATGAAAAGGGCTACAAGTGCATTTGTAATGTAAAACCAGCATAATATTTGCATAGCTAGCTGGTTCTTTCCTCAAGATGAAATTACATCTAGCAAAGCAAGCAAAACTTGAGTCGACAGGCGTGATCTCGGTGTGTCGTAACGTGGATGCTAATATGTACATCTACACACGCACTTTTCCATTTTACATCTATTCGTTTGTGCGTGCATGCGTAAGCGAGTAAGAAAAATATGCATAGTAATCAAGTTAAATAGAATGAAAGAGCCTTTCTTTTTACTTTTTAAACTTTATATTACATTTCACAATTTACAGTGTTCTCAACCCTACGCTTATGTCTAAACTATATATATTTTGTATGCTATTATGATATATTGTGTGAATATTAAAGAAGGAGAGGATTTCTACAAAGAATTGGGCTCGGTGCACCCAGACTCTAATTTGTGCAAGTATTTTCTCTATACGTTATACATTTATTCAGCCAAAGTTGTTATTATCTTCAGTGTTTTAAAGTGTGAAATGAAAACATAAAAGAGCAAGAGTCTCAAATATATATATACTGGTAGTAAAGTAATCAACTTACATTATCCGTGGCGAAATTAGCATAGGACGAGACTGAGACCATCACACAGTCCACATGTCCACAAGCAAGGTTTATATTATCATCGCGCATAGTCTGTGAGCTTAAATCTTTCTAGTGATTTTAATATTGTTTGCATATGACCGGAAGGCGTTTCATTTCGCATCTTTTCCTTTGCTACGTACACTTTTCTTGGGCAGAGCAATAGCACGAGAAGATGGATTTTGTGTGACCCGAAGTTTCTTAGTTTGGGACAATTTACATGCAGCGCACGTGTGATAGTTAAGTTTACTAATAACTACAAACATGTCTGTTTAGCATTATGCATATAAAATTCAATTCATTATGAGAGCAAAGTGGCGCTTCTCCTTCTCCTGCAAAAAGAGTCAAAGGGAGAGGGAAGGAGAGAGAGAGTACAGATGGAAAAAAGGTTTTCTATTATCTTCCTGAATTGATTACTATCATGAGAATCAACATTCTCGCCGTCGTCGTCGTAAGTGGTTTCTTCAATCATTGAAACCTTTTTTTTTTGTGGGCCGTGGCAAGGTCTCCAATGTCACTAGGTGCTTCAACCTTTGACTCTTTCAGAAAGATAGGTAATAGTTTTCTGTCTTTACCATGTGCTTTTGCAGACGCTGTCTTTCATTATGATATCTTACTGACTGACTGACTGACTCTTGAAAAACGCAACAATTTATATTTTACGTACAAAAAACATCTTTGTTTTCAAATATATATATAGGCCAAAAGTAACGAGAAATCGAATTGGAATTCAACAACACGCAACTACATATGCGTGTAAAACAATGGGCTTTTAAAGTTTTGTATAAAGCTCAAAAGTGCGTTATTCAGGTTTTTGTAAAAAAAATTGTCACTGTAACGCTGCCCTTGTATTGAATGGGGTAAAAAATGAAAATAACGAAATACCTCATTTTTATCATTAGGAGCCATTACGATAGAGTTGAGACTAAAGCAATTTATGTAAAATTGTGGCAGTGCTTGATTTTTTACTGACATTTCAAAGTGCTAAGCTAACTTCAACAAACCGTAGAGAAAAAGCTTTTTTTCTCAACCTTGCTTCACTAGAAACTGTGCAAGTTATTTCAACTAGTTCTAAAGCAAACAGGGAACGCAGCGCTGTTTTTGAGAGAGAATAGCTACGCTTCTCTCTGGAATGATGTGGTGATGATGGGAGTGCACACAAAACAGTTTCTTTTTGGAGAGGAATTCAATAATTCAAAGTGAAATACATTAGATTGTCACATACTTAAAAAAGAATTCTACCATCTTTGTATCTTTTTTGAAATGAAATGTCTGTTTGAGTTCAGGAATATTTCTAGTGAGCTGGTGAAATAAAAAGCCCAAGAAACTGTGCACCGACACGGTTGTATCTATATGTGTGTATGTATATTTGTGTCAGTTGATGTTTTTAGAAATGGATTCTTCCTTTTCTCATTTTAACGATTTAACTGTGGGTTGTATAATGCACGACGTTTTGACATTCACTCCATTCATATATTCCAGCTGGATATACATAATAATAGAAGGTTGCACAAAAGTGCTTTCTACAATTTACACTCTTAAAGAGTTTCTTGTTTATTTACATAAACCCTTTGAAAATTGAAAGGATCGTGTCATAAGAGTATTGCAGCGATGTTATTTGATTGGTAAAAAAACTTCTTTTTTTACAATCCTTTCCATTTTCCCATGTATGGCCCTTATCACGCATGTTTGTTGCTGCTACTTTTATCATGTCTTCATTTTTTGATGATTGCACTCAATAAATGTATTGAGGAGTGTGCGTACGTACAAAGCTAACATGATATTGTAAAAGGCTTAATAATAATATGATCTAAATTAGCTTCAATTTCGTACACTCACACACGTGCAAACACAACGCTATTACGAAAGTCGTGTGTGTGTGTGTGTGTGTGTTTATATTTTCTTTTACAAATATTATTGAAAATTTTGGTCATTCGCACGTTGAAAGTAAGCTAATGGACAATAATTGTAATCAATATGTCACGGCTATATATATTATGCCATTTGTTTTATACTTCTTGTTGTTAGGTGGAAGCAAAAGGAAACCACATAATTGAAAGATTATATATCCCTATACTCATCATCCTTACCTATACTTTACCTGCAGTATAAATACACTTATTGTATTACATTATCAGTTCACTTTTTTGGTGAATTAAATAGCCATGCCGTGCACTTTAGTTTGATTGTGTCGTTCGTTGATCCAATAATAGGCGTATAAGGTGTATTATATATAGATACTAGAAACAAATTGCTACATAACATAATGTACAATCAACTGACTTAGACAGCCATTCTGTTGGTCAATTCAATGACACACACGATTGGTTATGGTGGATGTATACATGTACATGATTATCGATAATTTATAGCTTATCTCCTTCACTTTCTGCTGAATGATATAAAAGGCTACGCTGATTTTGCAAATATAATAATGTTTGTTCTATCAGTCTGTACGTGATGATGATGACTGATGAGACTTGGTTTTGGTTTCATTCAACTGATCTATAAATAATATTTTATATTGTTATGTAATGATGAGGTAAACGCAGATAAAACTATAAAAGTTGCAGGTAAGCCGCTAAAGGTTCAGCAGCAGCATGGTGTATAGTTAGTTAATAAAATATTGTATAAAACGTTTCGTACTTGATGATATCAGTATATGTGGATGTGCTACCAAACAGTCACGGGACCAATTAAACCAGAGAAAGTGAAAATTTATGTTGAATTTCCTATCAGGAAACAGATAAGATTAGCAAAGTCTACATAATACTCTCGTTATCTAGAAGAGATGATGTTGAAAAATGATATGGACTCGCAACAGCAGACGGAATAACCCGAGGGTCTCTTTTCATATTTTTTATTTAGTTGTATATTCGCTCATAAATTACATATTAGACTAGGGTAGGGGTTCATACATTTCTACCACATACTGGTTCAAAAAATTAAAAAAGTACAAAGTTAATTTTCCATCATATGACCATCTAATCTCTTTATCCGCTTGTTACTGACGTTGTTCAAGTACTACTGCTGCTGCAGTAAGCAGAATTTTGGGTGCAATGAAATGCATTCGACAACAAGAGTTTTTCTTTTGAATTTCAAATAAAAGTTTGTTTCAAGTGGAGTGCTGTGCTTATTGTGAAGTGGATGATCTTACATGCTGAGAGGATGAACAGTAACCATCTTGACAATTTACACACGTTGGGTATTGTTAAAAAGCCTACTTACACGGCTGTTAATGTACAACAGCTTAATTTGATCTCCACTCCACTGGATATTAGAAGACAGGTTTGCATTAATTTGCACTTCACACCATCACACAACAAAATTATTAAAAACTTATGTGCAAAATTATTTATCTTTGTTATCGCGTACGTGCAATTGCAAATTAAGACATTGATGCTAATTTATGCATGTAAAGCTCATTTAGCTCATTCATGAAAGAGCATGCAACTAGCAAACAACAAGTTAACAAGCTTACCTCATTTACTGACTCACAAAGGGAGTATATTCCGAGTAATCTTAAAGTCTTAAAGTCTGGGTGGCATATCATTCTTCTGTAGTATCACTACTATTTTGTTAAATGTTCTTCTCACTTTCATTTAGTTCACATAATGCATTCGATGTGCTGTTGACAGAGGTGCATTATTTGAGTCCTATAGAGCATCATCGTGTAACAACGAGTGCCGTTTTCCTTGTCTTTTTAATAGCCTGGTGCCACCAGTTTATAATAACTACTAGTTCAGCTAGAGTGACAGCAGCGTATTCTTAGAAGTTGATTTAAATCATTTTTTTGATCGCTATCAGTTTTTATGATTATTACTTTTATTATTATTATTAGACGTATAGTAGCTGTCTTATCTTTTAAACTTTAACTTTTCCTATTATTTTTTTTTCTTTTCGTAATTTAACTACCTATAGTCTTAATTTATTTGCATATTACTACTTTGAGTGCCGCCAATGAGCGTGAAAGTATTTGAAATATATTGCCAACATTTTTGTCTTAGTACAGCCATTATTCATCATCGTCAAATCGTCGTCGTCGTAATGTATAGGGCAACAAGAACTACGCAAATTGTACATGGGTTTCAACTCTACACATCCTTCCTGTTGGTGAGT
Organism: Sinhomidia bicolor; assembly: GCA_027743785.1. Classification (NCBI taxonomy): domain Eukaryota; kingdom Metazoa; phylum Arthropoda; class Collembola; order Entomobryomorpha; family Entomobryidae; genus Sinhomidia; species Sinhomidia bicolor. The sequence goes on from JAHZMT010003755.1 coordinate 9,905, forward strand.
GAGTATGAGTTATGTGAGCAATTGACTTTACACGAGGTTTAGACAGTCGCCACTACCATTACTATTATTACTACGCTGATGTAATAAGTTGTTAAATACGTGTGTGCCGTGACATCGAATGTTTAACTACTTTTGAGAAAGTTGAGTATGGTAATTAAAGGAACTTGTAAATAAAAATTGTGACAGCATCTTCAGACAGACAAATAATAAAGTTTCTGCTGGTTTAGCTGGCCTATTATATGGGGTGGGACGTGCAATAGGTATACGTCTCAAGATAACTTGTCCTTTTTTATTTCATCTGTATCCCATTATCTATCACTTACCTCGTAAGTAACAATAATAACGCGAGTGAAGCATGGCACAGCTTGTCATTTAACTTTTCTTAAGTAGGATATGTACCTATACCTACCTTAACGTAATGGTAGTAACGGATGGTCTTTTGTTCTGTCAGAGACACGCTGCGTGCAGTAGCAACTGCCGTCTTATCATGGCAAAATTCATTGATTTGTTCGTTAGAGGGACACTTGCTTTTGTGATAATGCTCTTGGCGTATGTAGTTCATCATAACAATTTTCTACTATGATGTCATTAATAGCGGCTACCGTTTCTTAATGGAAAATTAATTTACATTTCATGTTCACGATGACAAAATTTTACGACTGACTGACAGTTAATACGCTGCGTGGGTAGGCATATTACAAACAAGCATTTTTCTCATAGACCATTATTACAGCATTATAAAAATGCATATTATATTTAATATCTCTGTGATGAGTACATATTAGAGATAGCGTATTTGTATTTTAAACAAGAAGGCAACGAATTCATGGTAAAAATTTTCTAAAGATATATATACCTACATATATATATTATGTTGTAATGGGGTTTCAATGAGTGATAACACAAAAGACGAGACAATCCAACTGAATTGCAATAATAATAATAATAATATGGTGGTTTTACCCAGTCTTTCTAAAATAAAGTCTTGAGTAAAGAGTTTTAAAAAAAAGTTTCGTGGTGATAAGTCTTAAAAAACATTAAAAACGCATTCTGTAACCGTATTTTTTTCTGTATTGGCCCATAGGGAAGACGTAGCGATATTTATTCTGCCTCTAATTGGGACAGCGATGGGGATAGTAACGAACCATTGAGGAAATGCCCCAAGTTTGATGACGGAATAGTCTGCCGAATCGATAGAAGTGTTCCCGATCCCACAACTGGTACGTGTGAAGAAACTTTCTTTTCCTACGGAGATTTAAGCAATTTTTTACAAGAATCCGAAGAGCTAAATCAACACCAGCAGCAACGTCAGCTTGCCACTGGGAGCTGTCCACGTTCTCCTTATAAGGTTGTCAATAGCCAGCAGGAGCAGTACAATTTAAGCAATCACGGACAATTGGCTGAACAAGTTGTTCCCAGCCCGTCATTATCATCGAGTTACTCATTGACACAACAACAGCATAATAATAATCATCATCACAAAGAAGAAGAAGGAGCGTTGTTGCCTAATCATCAACAACAAGAACAGCTTCCTCGAAAGGCAAGAGGGCAGCGGGATTGTCAACAACAGCACGGGAGTGTCGTAAGTGTCACTTTGGATGAAGTGGACTGTGACATGGGCCAAAGTCATGACTCGGAAAACGTATTCTCTCAGTCGGTAAGTATAAAAACGCAGAACAGAGAGACCGCTTGCTTAACACAAAATATCGTATATTTTTTTACTTCCCCAACCTTCCTCCTCCACTCCTCTTGTGCTTGATAAATGTAGCAAACAAAAAACGTGAAAGAATGCCATTATTATTATGTCAAGAGAAAACACTGCAAGTAGTTGTTTGTGTGTTCTCCAAAGAGATTCTTTTTATTACGGTGATGATCCTCATGGTGGCAGTTTGTCAACTCGGTTGTTCTTCTATTCCACGCATCTTGATAACAACTTATTTCCTCGTCATCATTGTTTTGCTGCAAAAGAGGCATGACAGTCTTTTTTTCTTATTCGTTATATCTTTGCTAATTATAGACACACTATCAAAATCTTTATCACAAAAAACGCTGCAAAATCGCAACCACAAGACTTTGTTCTATATAACTTGTTTCATAAGTAAGTATAGACCTAACAAACTACAAAAACAACTATTGTGTTCTTTTTCGCTTCATTGGCAAGACCTAAAAAGCAATTTCCTGACTGACGATGCGTAAAACTTGTCATGAATTTAAATTCAAAATTGAAGAAACAAATAAGATGCGAATGAATCATGAATATTTTTGTGTTGTTTTTAGTTTTTACGATAATTTGGTGGGTAAAAGAAACAATGTTTATGCGTCACGTACATAAAACGATGCGTTACGCGCTATAGTTTAGTTTTCAATATGTATACCTACTAGTTAAATGTGGTTAACTGATTGTGTAACTCAACTAACTCGTTGATTGATATATATGCTAGTAGTATTACACAATGTTTTTTATCACAGCCAAGATACAATAGCTTACCCGCTCGATCATTTATTACAAAGAAGCAAACAGCAAAGACAAATGCTGATGTTTTCAAAGAATTTAGTTTTTCCTTCAATATTTTTGAAGCATCATCGTTTTTTCCATTGAAATAACATTTTATGATTAATGACATGACAAGGACGTTTGCCTAAAGGCACTTTTCCCACATGCGTTTAAAATCCATTTGATTCAGCATTGAAAGTTGTTGAGCAGACTATAGACAAGCAAAATGTTGGCATGTATAATTTTGCATTTTTATGACAAGTAATATGTGTGTGTATATAAGATGCAAAAATTCTTTTTCTTCTTGCCTATCAATCAACTCTGCTACTGTGTTGTTTTTACTTTAATCACTACTGTAAGCAAACAAGAGAAAAATGTTCGTAAAGTACAAACAAAATCTCTTTTGTTAACGCCTTCTGGACTTTTATGGAAGAGGAGGTAGCTCCACTCATCTTATATTTGTTTATGTTCATACATACTTAGCAGCAGTCATTGAATAACTGCCTCTTTCTTGTGTTTATTAGAGAGTGAATAGTTGAATAGCCGGACAGTCAGAGTAGAAACTAATAAATTTAAACGACCTGTTGAACATGAATGTACTTGTTCTCAATATTGTAATGATATCCATCTTCTTGGTAGAAAACTGCTTCTAGTTAGTTTTTAACACCTTGCAGGCAGCAAATATAAAATACTTTTTCCAATTATGTATGCAAGCATTTTTTTCTCTCACTTGAAGTGCTCATCATTCTTTAGTAATAATGGCATTCTATCGTCTGTAGCTCTTTTTATGGGATCTTCTCAAACCAGCGTTTTGTAAAGGACGACCATCCAATTGTCACCATTTAAAATTAAACCATCACTTTAAATGTTTTTGTAGCAGAGCGTTTTCTGCAATGATTGCTTGTTTCTTCATTCCTCACGTCACTTTGATAAATACCAAAATGCATTTTATGTTTTCACTGGTCCTCCTATACCATAGCAAACCAATCCATGATGGCTCATTTGGAGTGTTGCGTAATTTATTGCCAATTTAATTGCAAGATCTAACGCTACTTTCTCGTTATGAGTGGCTGTTTGCTGGTTGGCTAGTTAATTAGTAATTTCATGGATGGTTGCGAGTGAAATATGGTTTTCTTCAAATTAGATTTCCTGTTTATGTACACTTGAGTGGTACATGCATGGTGGTGAGCCGAGTCTATACCACTTATATACCCTTCTGTCTTATGAAAATAATGATGTTGCTTATTTTCTCTGACAGTTTACAACAGTGTTTAAAAGTAACGTACTTCCTTT
>JAHZMT010003756.1:0-14927 GCA_027743785.1 Sinhomidia bicolor
ACCACATGATAACAAAGTGATAAAAAGTCCAATGAATCCATATAGGCATCTGCGTTGGAAATAAATCAATATCAAAATGACGAGAGTTCTAACAAATTATCATAAATAAATATTATCCAACCGTGTTCCTTTCTTTAACGACTCTAAGCATCATGCACTTCTCTTCATGCATACAATCATTTTTCATGAAAGATAGAAGTAATATGCGTGCAGGCAAAGTACATAATAACGTACTACTTCTTATTTTGCAAATCAGCTTCTCTGCTCGCACACAAAGAAAATAATCATATTCATATTTCATTTGTTATGATTTCATGTTAAAGGCTTTATTAGACTCGGCTTCAAAATGCAATATTATATTAGCTATTATATTTCCTTAATACCAACGATAAGCACAAAAGCCAAAAGAGTGAGGTTACATGGCGTTTTTTGGTACTTCAGCTTTGCTTCAGCGTCTTCACCACTACCACCATAAAGCCTACTAGAAAACATTTAGCAAGTCATGTAACGCCAATTCCGCAAGAGTATAAAGGCATTGTTAGTGGAGGAAAAGATAACAAAACGAACTGACGGAGAGGCTCATTTTAGCACAATCATGTAAGTAAAAAGTAACCTCAAAACTAAAGGTAAATACATTGAAGTGTTTTTCTCTAACTCACAATACACTGAAAATAAAAGGATTGGAATAACAGAACACACGGTTATTCCGCATCTCATACTCAAATAAGTAGAGTCAAAGGATTTTACTACAGTAATAGCTCGTATTATTATAAAAAAGAGTTCTTGCAGCTGCACAGGTATTCGTATTATTATTATTCATGTGACTATAGCTGAACAGCATAGATTGGATATATATTGCATTAACTTTCAATTCAGTTGTGCATACATTTTCCATCTTACTTGCTCATGTTCATAAATAAAGATTACTGCTGCCGCTGCTGAGCTGCCATACAATACGCCTCGAGAGACGACGAGCAAGGTGCAAAACAAAAACCTGCTCGTTTGTCTGTCTTTACTCTAATATCTTTTACCCCTTTACTTTCATCATTGTTATAAACTAACACGCGCAGCATAGACCACCGTGCATACCAGCAATAAGCCGTAAGTTAAGCAGTTGTAAAACTCATAAGAATTCTTATCAGTCTTCATCACGAACATTGAATGTGTGAGTGAGAATGCACGCATGTAGACATGTGTATGCCATATATATATTAAAAACCTAAGTAAAAATAAATAAATAAAGCATGGTTTGTTGTGTGTAAAGTTATGCATACATACCTACACATAAAATGTACATATGTATCCACTGGCAAAATTTTCATAAAGAATTCAGTTTTTTGACACACCTCATCTCATCTGCTGCTGTTGTTGCCTGCTGCTAATATTGATGACGATGGTGTCCACTTTAGACATCTCAACTGGTGCTCATGATGATGATAATACAATATGCAGGTCCTTTCTGTTGTTGTGATTTGGTTTTGTTCTGTTGTTGGTGTGCTTACTGTGTAGTGAGTTCTTGTGTTATGATATGAGTGAAGAGAACAAGACAATTTCGAGTTAGTTGGTGAGGATTACCATACAGACAGCATCAGCGTCAAATCAAGATCATCATAAAAAGACACCAGTGAACTACTGCTTTTGCTGCTACTACTTACACTTTTTTTGCAATGCATTGCATTTTTTCGTCTGTCTTTTTCCTCTGATCATCATTCACTGTGCTGTTATCATTGTGCATTATTGTTTTAACCCTTTACTACCATTACTCTTGCTTCTACTACACTGCCATCATTTACCACCGCTATATGATCAGCTATAGAGCACCATTAGTTTTAGTTGTTGTGTTAGTTTCGTGCATAAAATGCTTATGACCACCTCCATCATCATCACATCAACTTCACATCACATCACCATTTACCTAACATGATCGTCAACTCCATTTAGTGTGGTAGCAGCAGCAGCAGCAACGGCACCAACATCTACTACACACGAACGCTATCGCGAATTAGGCCTTTCTAGTAGGTAAAATACGTTATATAAAATATTATTTATTTTTTGTTCATTTCATTGATTTAATATTGTGTACCTCCTTACATTGCACGATGGATTTGGTCAACTAATCGACCATTACAACAATACGACTTAATTAATTAATACGTCTTTTCCTATATATCATCCTATAATTAAAAGCTTCCTTATTAAGAAAGCTTTTACATTTTCTTTTTAAACACATAAATAGCTACAAGAGTACCTCTAACACAGTTAGCAGAATACGGCAAAGCATGCTTCAATGCTGTGCAATGACAATAAAGTTAATTATTTATTAGCAACAATGGAGTGACCATATATCTTATCGTCATATAATATCACACAATATAGAAATTATTTTGCAATAATTTCATTCATAAATGCAATTTTGTGCAAATGTGTACGTTCTTTGACACCTACGATCGCAGTTTTCTGTGCGGCAGCAGCGGTGGTGACGATATTGTGTGTGTAGTCAAAAATAGAAATGCAGCTCATTGGACAATTGTGTTGTATGTGTTCCCTTTTCCAAAAATAATAATTAGTATATTATTATTATCAACCTACCTGACATTTCTTATCATCCGTAGTCATCATTATCGTTCTCTATAGATTTAACACTTTTATTACGAGTTGAGTTGAGATTTTGTAATAACTTCATCATCCATCAGTTCACCTGGTGGATCAATACACGTATGTAAGGAAAAACAAACTTGGCAGCATTTACCAAGTTTAAATTTTGTTTTTTTGTTTACTTGTTCTGTGAGAAAATTTTCGTATACCCATGCATAACTGGCATTATCTGGTATCAGTAGTAGTAGTCGTATTAAATATTATTGCTAGTTGCCACCTTTTAACAAAACTTTTATTGCAAATATAAATGTTGTTACTTTGATGTTGCAACATTTTTTCGCAAATTTTAGTAAAGTATGTAGAAACACAATATCTGGCTGCTCTTTGACTGACTCATCTTCTTTCATGGTCAGTAACAGCATCAATCAACGTGGCATAGATGTACAGAAACAGATTTTTATGATTTTTTGTTCATCTCTCTACACATCATATATACATTTATTGCGCATGCGCACTAAACAGTTTCTTGTTTTTACCTATTCAAAATTCTGGTTAGTCTTGTTTTAATTTCTTTCATCTATATACCTTCCCATTCTCATTATCTTTCATCTTGCTTCTTTCCTCTTCTTATTTTCTAATGATTTCAATTTTTCCTCCGATAAGAAACTATATAGTACACATTAACGTATGATGAGCACATGTATAGGCACTATGCAAGGAAAGATCAAAGTGCACGGTACTATAACAAGCACAATTAGAAAAACACACAATTCTAATATTCAATATTTGCATGTTTACTTACACAAGGCAAATGTCCTATGAAATAACAAGAAAGTCACGTAAAAAAAAGTTCATGACTCGCTGATTACAAACTGATTATTAGTGCAGAAGCACGCGTTTTGTTTTTCTTCATCTTTTACTCAACGTTCACCCAAAAGTTGTCATTTACACATATCCATTCAAAAAGGAGAGAAGAAGCTGCATTTATATTATGCAGTGCATACAGCAGTCCCCTGCGTCTGCATCATCAAAATTCTTGAGCATGATTATTGTGATGATAACAACACGCTTTTAACACAGGAAAGGGGTAGATAATTGTAATGTACCGTCAGTCATTATTCTACTACTGAAAATTTATTCTTTAGCTAAGGCAGCAGGGATACACGGCAATTCAGTAATTAGCACATATTATTATTTTTCACTTGTATGCTGTTGCTTTCCTTTCCTCTCTTTTTTGTATTATCGAATATCGAATTGGTCATGAATACGACTGTAAGTGTTTTGTTTCGAGCTAACATCATGACGATAATATCAATGAACGCATCCTGTCATCGAAAAGTGTTTGCATATAAGTGTACATACAATCCACAATATGAATGCAAATTTGATTCTTGGTCATCACTTTTTTTCTTTTAAGAGATAGTGATAGTGCTCATGAAAAAACGGAATAATAAAAATATTGAATGAGGGAAAATATAGTTTTGATAGAGAAATTTTAATAGGATCATAATTGTTAATTAAATTAGACAGTGAATTTTTCCTAACTAGCGTTTCTATTTCTTTCTTCTTTATGTTTTCTTCTGTACGTGAACTGCTCAACATCAGGATATTGCTCTTTTTGGCAGCATCACTTTGTCCCCCACCACCACCACCACAACTCTGCTAGACGCTATTTTTCCTCAGCAGCAGCATGTTGTTGAGGGTTTGCCAAGGAATATTAAAAATTTAACAAGGCGATCGTATCATCTGAAGGAGGGTGATATTTAATAAAAGGGACACAACGTCTGTGTTTCTTTGCAATGTCTGCCTCCCAAAAAATATGCAATTTTTCTGATGACCAAGAGTGTCTAGTACACAAATACAACTGAAACTAGCGGTCACAACAACGGGGAAGTCCTCTTATCAAACTGAAGCAAACGAACCGCTGCAGAGTGATAGTGAATAGTTCAGTAGTTGTTTTTGCCATGATTGTTTTATAGTGTAGGTACCCCCTTCACACAACTTGTCAACGTCACTGCACCTTAAAACTTTGTCTAATTGGCAAAAATGAACATTTCCTACGTTCGCTACTGCTGCTAAATTAGGTATTTTATAAATATTATATTTTTTAATAATAATTTGATTTATGCAACCCATTCATAACTACATGACATTTGCATTTAATTTCAACAAAACACTTCATAGCTTGGTATCAAATTATTAACAATGAAATGTACGTTGTTTTGTATTGATTTTATTGGTACTGCTTTCGTAATGAAGTATTTCAAAAAGATTGAGATAATACGAGTAACTGAAAATTATACAAATGGCATAAATTTCTACACCAAGTGTGTTCATGTATTTTCCATAGCCGAACTAAATTCTAATGCTGACAGAGAAAACAAGGAAGCATCTTGTAACTTGTAGATTGGCTGAGTACGTACGTATGGTAGAATTTAATTGGTGCGCATGATTGAATGTGAAGGGCAAAATCATTTCGATGTCCTGACTTTCTTCTTATTACAATTTGATTTTTACACAGTTTATTAACAAAATAATTGAACCTGATAACACCGCTTACAATACAAAATACAATACATTGTACAATTTTCTTCAATACAACATTTTCCCTATTAAAATAGGCGACAAAGAGTGAAAAAACTTAGAGAAAGAGTTGTAAACAGTAAATTTCACAAACTCTCCAAATTTTATTTTTTTAGGAACTTGAATTTATAAACCGGTTAATAGCATCCTGTTCATGAGTAATACCAGAATTTCCGTCAGGAATTGGTGGTTTCTCAGGCATGCGCAATTTTGGCGACAATAAATGCGCTAGAAGAGCTTCTACTACTGGCCAAAACTTTCTGGACAGTGTTTCTTCATCCCAAGCTTCTGCAGTGTATGTAAAGCCTCTATAATCCAAATGTAGAACCTGAAATTTTTGAGAAAGGGAAACATAATGTATATGAATTATGTATGTATACTTATTGAGCTTTAAAAGGGACTTTAAAGTAAACTTGTTGGATTTAAATATCGAAAAATATGCAGAATGATCAATAGACAAAGATGAACAAAAAACCTTACCTCAATTTCTCTTCGAAGCATTCCACCTGTAATTTTCTCAGGTGCCTCTTTGTAAGTTACCAAAAACTCTCGCTTTTTGTTTCTTTTGTCAAGAATCTCTTTACTCTCATACCACATGTCCAGCTTTACTTTCTCTATTGGCGTCCAGTCCTTTAATCTCTCCAAATCTTCCTCAGTAATAGGCTTTCCGATTAATAAATTGCTAAACCATATTATTTTGAATGTCAAGGCAAGAAATAGCCGTTTATAAAAGATGCTGATACTGACCACTGGATCCCCATGAACCATGTAGTTATCCTTTGGGAACTTTTTTCTATAGAATGGCACATTTGCCATGATGAAGGAATCATATGCACAACACAATCACCCAAACTAAACACAATTGAAGAGACCTAAACAAAACAAATAATTATTGTTATAAATACAATTTAAACTCCTGTTAATTTTTCATATACACTACACTTTAAAATAATCATATTTCCAATTATGTGACTGACTTGCCAAGAAATGCTTAATTGCAATTATTTTATGCTTTATGTCACTCAGCGACTCGCCAAAGTGGCTACAGTTGGTCACCACTGCCACTCCACTCAAGAACTCCAGTAAAATAATAATTAAATAACCTTAAAATAACACGACTTGTATTTCAGTAACCACTTTCACACTAATTCACACATTAGGAACCCGAATTTTGGATCGAATTCGAAGAAAAGGTACAACAATTTGATTTATTTGCCAAGTGCTTTTAGTGGCAGTTAGCATTTAGCATACTAACATAAAATACCAAACTATCCAATTGTTTGAGGAGTGGTCGTTCGTGGTGTAGTGTAAGTCTGTTTTCTCTGTGTCGTTTATTAAGGTTTTCAACGAATTTTACAACGATAATATTAAAACTTGTACACGTACACAAAACGTAGCACCTTAAAGTTCAATTGTGCAATGCACAATGTGCATTTGAGCAGTTATGTCATTATTACTGTGATTACTAGTGCACACGGGCGGCCGACACGACGTAGCGATGACCCTACGTCGCGATTCGCAAAGCTGTGTCGCACGCACACGGCACAAAAAAAGTCTGCCCGTGTGAATAGACTTGGTTCTACTTCAGGCTTAGAGATGTAAATTTTTATAGTTTACGACTTTTAACGTGTACTTTGTACTACATACAACCTCTAAACATTTCAAGTAACTGGAAAGCGAATAAAATTGAGTAAATGTCAGATGACAAATTAGGATTTTTGACTATCTCGNTACAACCTCTAAACATTTCAAGTAACTGGAAAGCGAATAAAATTGAGTAAATGTCAGATGACAAATTAGGATTTTTGACTATCTCGACAACAGTCTCAAAATTGGCATCCAATATTAAATTATCATTTACATAAAAAGTACGAAAGTGAAATTGAAATGGTGTCAAAACTCCAAAATTGCAAAATGAAGTGACGACGCCTGGGACGGAGAGACTCTATTAAACTTACACAAAAATGAAAAATATTATGTATTATAGAACTATATATTAATTTTACTATGCATTTATTTAAATTTTCTAGGATTTTTTCTCTTCTGCTGTTATGTATATTTTGTCATATAATTCGCATTCAAATTTTCATCATAAGACAGGAAAAACTTTGTATTAACATTGGTATTTTGATTAAGCATGTGTAACGGCGTTTTCTTTTAAAGTTTTCTTCGATTCCCATCCCACGGGAGTTTGAAAAGAGAGTAATTCAAAACAAAGGCAAATTAGCCGTTCATCACAATGTTACACAAGAAACATCGGAAAGAACGATGACTTTTTGGTTGGAGCAAGGATCATAAAGTTCTTTCTCTAAAAGAAATACATACTTGAAAGTTGAAATCAATTTAAGCAAATGAGTCAACACTCAAAAGTCGCAACATTGGTTGAAAATCCTTCTTCGGGTGTGCTCTCTATGTAGGTAGTAGGTAGCCGGTAGGTAGGCTGTATGAGTTTCAAAGAAGTCACAGAACATGCCTAATATTTGCTTTAGTCTTAAAACATCAGGTACCGTCAAATCAACAACAATGAAAGTGCATGCACAATAATGCATTTCACAGCTTCAAAAAAGTTAGCATGCTTTTATTATCATTTTGTTATCAGCCCACTCCATTCCATTTCTTTGACCGTATTTGGCATACCAAGATTTGTCAGTAGTCAGCACTTAAGAGACATAGGCAATCTATCTTCTGGTTTCTTTCATGAGAAGAGAACATAACGCTACTGCTAATTGTGTAAGATATGAATGGCCAATGAAATGCAAAGGGTGAAGTTGATTTGACTCTTCAACGTAAAAACGTCAACTACGTAGTCACATAATTTTCGCAAAAGTACTTTAAACTTAAATAAAGAATATAATGATGATAATAATAACATTAGGATTAGAATGATAATGATAAACAGCCTTGTAGGCTTCTCGGTCTTAAAACTTTAAAAAAATACTTCACATGCTTGTATGTACAACCTTGTCTGCTCCCAAATAGAGAGCAGTTTTTTAAATACATGTACAAAGTGTCATTAGTCATTCATACTAAGCAGTCAATAATATATAACCCCAACAAACCTCATTTTTCCTCTCAGCAGCAGCAGTTTAATTTTTCGCGTGAGCGTACAAAGGTATAAATAAAATCCAATGAGATTTGTGACGCTTTGCAGTTTGCATTGCAAATTAACTTTTTGCATCACATGCACATGGACTATGGTAAAGTAGTAGACAAAATGTTGACTTGAAGAGTGGATTTGTGGACGTGATATTGCATTTAAATTTTTTTTTACAAAATAATACGTTTTATGCCTTTACTAAATGCATTTAACTATTGTATTATATTTATGATGTGTTTGTTTTTTTTGCTGTGGTTTTTTAGGGTTAACTTCTTTTTCCTTTCTTGACGCTCCTTGTTGTGATGTCCTCATACTGTGTACAACGACACCATATTTTAGCACACACTTGACCAGATACTACCTGCACTCTTTTTATATGTTGTGCATTTTTTAAACATTTTTCTTCCAAGGTGGTCCTCCATAAAGTATTCCCAATAATTTCCAAAATCCTTCCTCTTCCCAACTCTGACTGACTGGGTCAACTTTTCATCTATTACTCTTTTACTACTGGTCGGCTAGTGCTTGCTCCTACGTCGAGAATATTGACTAATCCATCAACATCATCACCGCAGACGCATGCAAGGAAATATCTCTGCAACCCTGCCACCGCACAATTTCATCCATATCAATATTCAACCTACCATAAACCCCCACCAGTCTGCACTACGTGAATACAATGGTTTAAAACGGATTTGCAACTATAAATACATATATCCAATGTCCAACAGAATTGAGTTTTGAAACGTACAGATTTTTTTTGAAAAAATTCTACCGTAGTTTGACAGTCTAGACGTTGGGCACTGGAACTGGTGAAAGTTGTTGCTTTGATTTGCTGTTTCTTTCTCGATCGCGATTGATTATTCACGACTAACTTGAGAAATTAATTCTTTGAGACTGCTACATGAAGCGGTCGTTATTGCACAGAACAAATATTTTTACTCTCGGAGCAACATGAGATTTTGATGAGGACCTAGTTGAGACGTGTTATTTTTTTAAACTCCAGTCATAATCAGCCTACGGATGCAGTCCATAGTCTAAGTGTTACAACTCCCCTGTCCCAGCCCCCAGTCTCCTCCCTCAATTTGTCCTCCATTTAAATTTCATTTTCGTTACCCATTGTATCCCAGTCCAACAGATCCCCATGCCCATTGAAAAGATGAACGGAAAAAGTGAGAACAAAACGGCTACAATTCCGGTGGAAGGAGTGAAAATGAAAAATGGAAACGGTACCGTTTCAAATAACAACAATGACAATACTACTACTACTGGACTCATCACAGCAAAAATCAAGGAGGATTTCTTGGACGCCAAACAAGGTCCTGAGTCTGGGGTATTCTCGAAATTAAAATCCAACTTGGTTGATGTAGTTGTGTGTAATGCTGTTGGTCCACACAACTTTTGTGTAAGTTTATATTAGTATTTGTTTATCTAAATATCTTGTTTTTACACAGTCAAAAGTCATATGTCGTCATAATATTTGTATCGTTTGGTGCAGATCCAAGATTACCGACAATCAGAAAATCTGAAACGCATGGAGAAAACAATGACGGATTTTTATACAGAGTATGGAAAAATAAAGCCTCCAACGAATCACAAAGAAGTCGTACTGGAAGGATTCTATGCAGCAAAAACCCCGACCAGACAAAATTGGGTCCGCGTTCAAGTTGTCAAACCATTCAGCTATGAAAAACCTCAAATAATGGTTTACTTGATAGACCATGGTTCTTTCGAAATGACTGATGCGTCTCAACTAAGACCATTGAGACGTCAGTACGTGGAAAAGTTGCCGTCGCAGGCATATCGAGCCAAACTGCACTGTAAACAAATATATACTCATTACAAAAGTTAAATAGGTATCCCGAGTTATCATTACTATTATATATTCAAAATTTTCTTATTGTTTTATTGCAGTTTTGGGATCAGCTGGAACTTTTTGGGAACCTGAAGCTTGTACGCGTTTTCAAAAGGATGTTGAAGGGAAACCATTTTGCGCAATTATTGTGGAGGAAGCGAAAGATGACTTGTTACAGGGACAATCTGTAATTTTTAGTATTGTTCTCATTGACACTTCCGGACCTCAAGATAGATACGTTCATCAGTCATACATAAAGCGAGGTAGATAAACTTGTGTATGCCTACATAAATTTTCTCTGTTGACGATGATAATGTTTTTTTCGCAAATCTCCTTAAACCACGAGCTTGTTTATATCTATACAGATTAGGTTTTATGGTTTTATGTACATCTTTTACCAACACATTAGCACAATTTCAATGGGTTTTTAGTGATTACCTGTGTTTGACACGTTTGGTAATTTTAAACTGTAGATGTCGAAACATTTTAAACAATTATTTTTGCACAAAGTAGGCTCGAATAATTAAAACAGATCTTTCAGGAAATGAAATACTTTTGTCGTTTCCATTTATTGTTAGATTATAAATAATACACTTTGCTTGCTGTGAAACTTTTACGTGCTTTCTCCGATTACCTAAAAATTTTTGCAGTTACTTTGTATAATTTTTATGTCAGTTGTTTTTCGGGAAACGTGGTGAATCTTTGATCGAACGAAATTACTTTTTTTTGGTTTTATAAGAAAGGAAAAAAATGGAAACGGACCCGTCCTTGCTTCCAAGAGTATTTTTGAGATTAAGGAAGACAACCGAAATGTATTCAATTTATCAAGCATATAAAACACTATATGCTAATAAATTATCGTTTCGGATTTAGAAATTTTTTTATTCCGATACTGTAGGTATACATACGCATATATTCGTGTAAATGTAGCTCTGTAAGCTGTAGATTTATGGAGTTCATCGCCAGTGATTGTTCATCATATATTTTCGGATAGAAATGTGTTGTGAAATATATTGTTGTTGGTGTGCTCTATTTTTCTACCAGATAATATGTTTGATTTTGTCATTTCGTATGTAGAGTGAGAACGGGATGTTTTTAATTTTAAGCAACATTTCTAAGAAATAGCTCACGTGCCTTAGCATTTAAAGCGAAACGCATAATCATCGCGGAACGATTTTTATAAGAGAAAATCTTTAGCAATAACAGTTATGTATTAAATTGTCTAATCATTAAACGGTTGTATTTCTAGATATTATTGATTACTAACCGTCATGCCCAGTTTCGAATAATTACAATGTTAAAAAATACTGTACAGAGGTGGGGCACATACTTAACTATTTATTACAATTTTATTGATTTGCTCACGGTTTTACAGCAGTGTCTTACAGACATGCATATATAGGTAGGCAATATTTTAGTACTATTCAAATACGCAATATATTTCCACTATATCAATTAACATGCTTTACAGTTTTACAAATTTAGAAATATCGATCCAACAAATCAGACAGACTTGTATAAACGAATTTCGAAAATTACGATTCGAGATTTTTTAAATACATCAATTAGTACTTTGCGTCAGCGGAACAAAACGGTGCTCCTTCAAATTCAATATGATCCGAAAATCGCAATCGGTGAATACTTTTAAAATTTTGACACTAAATGTTTACCATTTTTAAATTACCATTTGAGATGACAGAATTTTTTATAATTATGGAATTTAAGCTAAAAAGAACTGATTCCACAAAAATGTATACAGCTTATTACATTATTATTATTACAACTTTTAAAGTACGAGTATTTTAAGTCAAAAATTTTTAGTCAAATGCCATATATTTCATATATTCATATTTATAGACACTTTTATTATATATTTCAATGTTTTTTTTGGTGACAGGAAAGCAATCCAACTGCTTTTTGGGGTTTTAAAAAATCAAATTGATAAGGCAATGGCATTAATTAACGTGTAGATTTAATTAATGATTTATTGTTAAGTTGATAACATGTTTGTACACAGTCCATGTTTTACAAGTAGTTTTGTTAAAGTTTGTCCCAGGTGTGTGATGAGGCGATTGTTATTTATTAAATATTGTGTAAGGTAAAATGATGATTAATTCATTCATACACGATGAGCTTTTACACTTCTTTTAAAACTGGCCTCGATGTAAGAAAACGAACATAACTTTTTATTACTATACTTTTATTAAGATATGCCGTATCAACTTTATCCTTTTCGAAAAAGGAAAATGTAGGATATTAAGCTCTGTCGCATCCCCTTCAGATGGGATGTTTTTGGTTGACTTGTAGTTTTTATCCTTTATTGACATATTTTTGTTTGCCATAATATATACAATACATTTAATCAAAGTGTATATACTACAATTATAGTTTTATAGAATTATATTCAAAGTTATGTTTAAATACAAATGAATGAGTACTGCGAAAAGACCATAATAAATATTTGTTGAATAAAAAAAGAATTAAATATTTTGCGTTGTGCTTTTGATTACGAAAATGGAATTTCAAAGTACAAAAATATTTTTCATAACTTTCACTTTTAATTTATTTATTACACTATACATATTGGTATTCTTTAGTTTTGTTTCTAAGATTGCATGTACCATGACCTTAAGTCAAATCCATGAACATGGTCAATGATCATGGTTTTGATGGTGTGTTTGCATTGTCCCAATATATATCATTCTATATTTGGGGCATTGTAATTCATTACTTTTAGGAATTTACCTGTGACCATTGTTAGCTCATTTATTTGTTCCATCTACTCAAAGGTTTCTTTAATATGTGTACAATGTATAGAAGTGGAATGTGGTCGGTAGATTCATATCACAAACGTGTAAAACTTAACGTTTACTCTGTGGTAATCTGCGTAGATGATTTGGTGGGCGCAGAAAATTTTGACCGACAGCCAGTCAGCATGGCTTTCCTAGTAAGGATGTTACACTTTTTAATTCGACATCCTTACCATCAACCTAACCTACCATGGAGTGTCAAATTAAATAGTAATGTAGAAGTGTTATTCTCTACGTAGACGGTACCGAACCACCACTCATTTTTATGAGTTTTCCAAAGATCTCTAACCAATTTGCAGACACCGACGCAAGGATTGTAAATTCCAGAAGATGACAGATAACACTTTTTATAACACCAAGAGGTAAAGAGAAAGGTAGTACTCTTGAAAGTTAAATGCTGATAATGTTAATATGCAATTATGAGTCAGAGCTCATTTCATCTAATAAAAATAAGATGCAGTGATTAGAACAGACCAAAGTTGAAAAGTTAATGAACAGAGATGACAGGATCGAACGTTATTAAAATTTCTTTTAAATGACATTTACGATTGAAAAAATCAAAGTGAACAAGATGCAGCCACATGCCACAAGGTATACAGTAAAACAAAGTAATGCAAGCAATCTGATAAAATTTGTATTGAAAGTTTACCATCAAATATTCCATGAGCAATTATTACTTACCACATTTTTAAACTCTCTGCTTTGTTAGTCCACTATTAGTCAACTAATTCTAATTTGTGTTAATAATAGAATGTACAACCAAATCATCCTTGTTTGTATTAAATCAACCAATGAATAATACGTTAATTAAATAGCGAAAGTTGCTTAGAATATTTTTATGAGTATAAGCTGTGATTTGACCACATATATAACTTGTACTTATAAACTATTAATGCTTGTTACGATTTTGTATGTTGGTACCAAGTACCAATTGCATACACACGCACACGTCCTGCAAAACGCTAACCAAACTTCACACACGTTACTTTCTCATGGTTTTCTGCTCATCTGCTCACTAGTTTTTCATGATGAAGATGATTCTTCTTGAATCATATTCTACAAATAGTCTTCCTATACTCCTACACTTGAAGCAACATGTGAAGAGAAGCCTTACACTTTGTTTATTGTATACATTGATGCTAGGATTTAGGAACCTTGTTCTGTTTTATATGTGATGATGATGATGCTATACCGCAACAGCGCAGGTTGATGTGATGTGGTGTCTGTCTCAGTCAGCATCACTCTCTCTCTGTATTGAAGCATTTTCATTGTTTAACAGTTAACAGACAATTCTCTCTGTGGTTGCTGTATGTAAAGCTTTTATAGTACTAGTATGCTTTCTGTAAGTTTTTTTCAATTCAACAAGTTTTGATTTTGTAGATTATATTATTCTCATAATAACCAAGTTTTGTATAATAAACCAGCAACCATATGTATAGGTATTAACTTTTACGTATATGATTATGAGGACGGTTCCCCATTTTTATAATATTTTGTATTCAAGCTAGTTTCTGTAAATATTTACAGTATATTTTATTATAAGCTATCATCGTCAAAAAATATTCATCGCCTCTGTATTCTGTGAGCAATTCAAGCAAGAGGATTTTCCTCATAGCACCCAGTAATATTAATTGATGATGATACAAGTAAATAAGGACGGCGCTGCCTTTTTTGCATGGTACGCTATATATATTATTGTAAGTTTTAGTTTTACTTGCGTATTGCGTTAGTTTTCATACTTTACTATTGTATCGTAAAAGTGAGTTGATAGTTGATTTGATTAAGATTAGGATTTTTACTCCTTGTTTATGTGGGACTAGAGTCTAGTCACTAGACCAGTATGTGTGTACGTGTGTATAGAGTAGAGACCATCATCAAAATAGTTATCGTCATGCATGTGCTATTATAGTATGCATGAAATCAGCATAAATGTATTTTAAGAAGATGATTGGATTAATTTTAACTACTGCTTTTCTACACTAATGTGAAT
>JAHZMT010003757.1:0-31329 GCA_027743785.1 Sinhomidia bicolor
AAAATTTCATGTGCATACAAATCTTATTTGTAACTATTTTTGTCTACTTTTGGTTTTGTTTCGTGTAAAATTCGAACTCTGTCCAGCTGAACGACCTTTTGCTTGCTTTCTCTCCTTGCCTCTTTTCGCACCTTTTCCTGCTGTACTACCTTGAGATTTTTTCTTTATGCCCATTTGTAATTTTGGTTTTATTGACGTACTAGCTTCTTCTTCTGCCTGCTCACGTTCCTTTTTACGTTGAACTTGGAGATCTTTGTAATTGATTGAAGGTCGCTTCCTCGGTTTCGCACCTAAGCTGAGGGCCAATGAAGTTTCAGCATCTTCTAGGTCTTTAGCTTTTAAACTATTCATTCCAAATTTCATAATCTCAAATCGCGTTTTCCTCATATCAATTTCAATTCCGGGGGCGTTTGCATCTGTATTAGTATTCACGTCAGCCTGTACTTCATTCTGGATTTTTTTGTCGAGTTTTTTAGAAATAGCGTCAGGATTGCTGTAAACAACTGTCTCTATATTTTTCTTCTGCAGTGATTCTTGAACCTGTTGCTGTTGCTTTTCTAATTTAAGCCGTTTCTTTTGAGATTTAGTGAGTTTTACTACATTATCTCTTATAGTAGCAGTTTTTGCCGCAGTTCTCTTTAGCATTGTCTCCTTCTTAATGGCTGCTTCCCAATCTAAAAGACAAAATTGAGTACATATTCGGTCATAGAAAAACTGATAATAGAAACTGGTTACAAAAACCGTAAATTAAAACAAAATACATTCTTTCCAAACTTAGTCACAGCATCCCGTTGCCCATAAAAGAACAAATACGACAACTACATAAAGGGACAAGCAAGGTATTGACAGAAACATACAGTTAGGCTTAGCACAATGTAAAAATCCTTTCAACTCCACAACAAATGCAATATTACGTCAATAAAAATATAACAAAAATTCCCAGCCCAGTATCGGTTTATGGTTTACCACACCATAATTTTTTATCTCAGAGCTGAAGTAGCAATAAAAACTGCCACCTGCATCCTAACAAAATCACATATGCATATTTATGTGACTTTCATTTAACCCATTCATAGCATCAATTCGCACATGAGTATCTATTCTTCCACAGTTGTAAATTACATTGTAACATAAATACAAACTGACTAGCGGAAGAGACCAAAGAAGATTTTTCTAAAAATGTGCATCGAACAGTGCATGCTATTTATTAACACTGCCACACGTTCCTTCAATTCGGTCAACTCAATCGATACAAACGTTTTTAGCAATACTTTTACTATACTGACCATATAAGACGGTAATAAACTAGGAAAGTTTCAAAAATAAATCTTTGTATGCCACGAACAAATTTTTATGACTGCCTTATATATTTTCAGCCAGCAGCATCATCAGAACATCACCCATCATACTATGTGTGTGCCTATTTAGTACACATTTGGTGTTTCAACTATCCCATTTCTGTAAATTGGAATTCTCAGTTAATGGAGTGAAGTGAATAGAATACAATATTCTTTACAACTTACACACGAGATGCGCTCACTGCCACAACTTTTACAACCCTGTACATGATATGAGCTATATAAGTAGGTAAGTATAAAACCTAGCTGTATGCATATTCCAACTGAACTCTACCATGTACAAACTATTACAAACTTTGCTAAAACGGTGAAAGTAAAGTGAAAGCAAGCAACCTTATCTCTATGGACCAGTAGTGGCATTGCTGCTGCTTACCACTGCCTCTGTTACATATTATTATTATATCTGTTCATTTCCACTGCTTTCACCATTCAAATGCAAAAGCCTCTTGTATGTACTATGAGAAGACATAAGTGCACAAAATACACCATTGCAGCTTCCTCCCTCCTCCTATAATATTCCATTACTAGTTTTCCTGGAATGCTTGCTTTTTCGTCCTTCCCAAAAAATAAAGTGTGCAAGCATGTTGCTGGTTGTATGAGTATAATATTTTCCAACAAAAACTGATACTATTTTCTTTCCGTCCGACTCTGTTGCTTGCTTCCTTGCTGCTATGCTCCGATAAAAAATGTCTTTGGTAAGTACATATTTAGAAAATGAGAAACGAATTTTGCCTGTGGCTCCACATCGTCTACCACCACCACCACCACCACTAGTACTACTACTGCTGCAGCTATTGCTTTCCATTTCCAACGCATCATCATCGTCATCACAATTCCTCTATTCATCTTCAGTCTTTTTTTACCATCCTTGATGCTTCAATAAAATCAGCAGAATCACTTACGGTGGTAGAATACCAGTAGTAGTGTAACAGCAGCAGCAGCAAAAGCGGTACCACTTTCTTCTCTTTTGTAAGTTTAGCCTCAGATGGAGGAAACGTGAGCAGTACAAAGTGAAGAAAAGGCCAGTGAAAGTGTGTGGTGGAAGAAAACAAGTAGTGCTCTGCGTGCTCACTCTTATCATAAGGAGAAAAGGAGAGAAAAAATGCACAATTCCACTACTTTTACTATTACTACCACTAGACTATCATTTACTATCCACCTTGTGCACAACAACACACACCTTTTCATGACCAAGATCAAGTGAGACAAACAATAGGATGGAGGAGCAAGTGAGCAGGGAGGAAAAAGGAGCAGGCTAATAGTATTGAATAGTTAGAAGGACTTGGTTGGGAGGTGAAAGTAATATACGTGAGATATTACTAATTACACATGCAGAATAAAAATGAACAGATGGGAAAGTGTGTATTTACGTTGTCTGTGTAAAAAGAGAAAGAAAGATGGAGAAGAACAAGCATATTTTATGATAAAAAGGAAATAATAATAACTACGATGATAGGATACAATGCGCAGTTTAGAAAATGACTCGGCGGAGGTCTCATCTCCACAAAGCTGTGGAAGTGGTGTGGTGAGAGTTGTAATAATTATGAATAAAAAATAAAGTATAAAAAAAACTTCAAGTCGTGTTCTTTGACTCTGAAAGAAAATCAAGCAGGAGAACCAGACAAACGGAAACAAGCAGAAATTAGCCCTTTTTGGGTCTCAGATAACGTGTGTTTATACACATTGGTTATTTTAATGACTGACAAAATAGAACCTTGGATAGATAAAAAAAGTGATTGTGTTACATGTAATTTATGTGTTTCACACCTGTTTTGCTATCCAGCTCTTTTAATATCTTCAGTTTTTTGGAGAAGTTGGTATCCATTGCAAAAAGGATGGGGATGGGGCTCGACTATGTGTTCACTTAAGTTACTATAAACGAACTAAAGGCAACCCTGTACTCCAGTCCTCATTCCAACCGGATCAATAAATTTTATTCGTTGAATCAACACACTTTTTACTCAACTTATTGTAGATAATTGTCGGTTATTTCCACCGTTGGAGTAAAACTATGTTTGGTGAGTTTAATGTTCTTTCAACCCTTTATTTTCTTGGCAAATTTTAGTTAATTGTTTAAACTAATTACTACTGGAATGTATAGATAGACACACAGTCGTTGCATGCAACTTATAAATAAAGTTACAAAAATAGTTTCAGATGGTCACAGGACACTCTGCACAGACACTTGTTTTTATGATTGTCGAAATGCATGTAGATCCAAAGATTTTAAACAGCTTGTTTTTTGCGAAACCTGGCATGTTTTTGAAGAGAACAAATAATTTACCTTCTCAAGCTATAAAGTTAAGGTAATCATATTATTAACAAATTACAAAATAATGCAAAAACAAAAGTCTTTTTGGAACTATTGGAACACGAAAGGAAGTATTCGCCACGCGAGTGATGTTTGTTTTGATTCAGATTCAATACACACACAATACACACGACGACACACATGTCTCTAATATTATTTTTGTTTTTCTTTATTCAAGTTCTTCGTACTTGATGTTCAGCAGTTTATTCATGCTACGCATGCACATTCACGTGTTAATAAACCCTTCAATATAAAAGCAAGTCAGATTTTTTCCCCATATTTTCTGCATTTGTTTGTAGTATAGCATTGTAGTGTAGTTATGCAGTGCATGCAATGCACTGAAACGGCTGTCGCGTCGTTTGTTTCACTGTAAAAGTGTAAAGCATTTTTGGACAAAATTGTGTCCTAAAATCAGATCAGATTAGAGAGACCCATTGAAATTAGCTATTGACTTTCTATTGCATTCGGTTTACTAAGATTTGAGTATGATATGATAATATATAAATTTATGATCCTTGCGGTTTGAATCTTAGCTGAGCTATTAAATTCGGGGAGAAGAATAACGGACAAGGACAGAACTCAAAGAAATACACTAACTAACGCATTACAATTTGTAAACATAAGGGAACGTAACGTAAACGGACGATAAAGAAGCTTCTAGACCTTCGTCCAACTGTATCTCATTTGAAATGAGTCGTTTTCATGTTTGAAATTTATCTAACAAAAGGAGACTAAAATTTATAAGGAATCAGAAACATTTCGTGGTTCCCAACAAAAGATGACTGATGTAATACAAAATGGGAATTGGGCACCTATTACAAATTGGAATTGAAATATTTGAAATACATATTAGCACATTGCTTATATGAATTTGGCTAATTTGATCCAACTACCTTTAGCTTTGGTGGTTGCTCCTGTTTGTGAGCCAAATAATTTGATCGATAAAGTGCCTATTCAAAATATATTTCTTACTTAATTCCCAAAAACCTACAACACGATTTTTTAAATAATAATTATTGTATATATTAATTGACATATTTTATGGTTTAGAATTTGGTAAAGAAAATTGACTAAATATTTGCTTATGTGATGCCAAAATTAGATATCTCCTGAGTTCATAGTTCATACTAATGGATTCGGATTTTTGAATTTGACGACTGCGTACTGGCAATATTGGTATTTGGCAACAGGTTATAGTTTTTTAAATGACAAACCACGGTCTCATTTCGCAGCAGTTCAAACAATCTTCACTGCCAGATCAGTCAAAAATGCATAGAGAGAGGAAGCAACGGTTGCGTCAAAAGGGTCTTACATGGGTATTTTGAGACAAATGTCACGTTTTCCGTCAGAATATGTGGGTTCGTCATGTCATAGAAGTACTTACTTTACTTCATACCTAAAACGTTTTCGTCATTCATCAGTGGAAATGAAGACAATTATTACATACAAATTAGTGATATTAATATACAACTATTTAGTCTCCTATCTATATAATTTGCATACATGAACACAATACCGTATTATCATAATAAATACAAACATGAGCTCAATTGATATTCTCACGGCATGCTTCACTTCACACATTAGGAACTACTGACGATCAAAAGTACAAATTGAATGAACTTTAAAAAAATAATGCATAAGAATGGCTCATTAGTACAACGGAAATCAATACTTAGAATACTTTACAATGAAAATGAAATGGAAAGGTAGCTTATAGGGGTCTTCTTCACTCCATTACAAATAAGAATAATAATGTGTAATATTAGCCATCATAGCATCATCATTTAATTGGTTTACCTGGCTATAGCCAGGTAGGTAGAAATGAGAAAACGGATAAAATGAAAGTTATTCCCCCGCTACTCAACAAATGCCTGCAAGTACAAAGAAGAAAAAAACTTACTACTTGCATGAGCTCTACAAAATGTTAGCTAGTTTGCCAGTGAACATCAGCAGCAGCTGCCATCATCTATGGATATACGTATAAGTTATAAGCATTAAGCATAGGTATATTTAAAAGTTTTTTTTACATGAACAGAGGCATACCAAGAGAATTCTTTGGTGTAAGTAAGTACATACAAAAAATATCCGATATATTATTATTAGTATAATTTTTAGATTTTGATGTTCTCTCCTGCAGTCAGTGGACAAGACTAAGACACACGACAGTAGTAGACAGACAGTGTCGTCGTTACCGTTGCATCTATCCACTACTACTTCAAAAAAATAATAAACATAAACATGGTCTGCGTACTACAATGTTCTGCTTGCTGCTGCTGCTGTTACTTGTTCTCTCTAAAACTCAATTGAATTCTCAATCCAAAAAAACATGTTTCTTTGGAATAAACATTACAATACAATTTTTTTGTGATTTTGTATGTATGGTTGTTGTTGTATGTATGCTGTATGCTATATAGTAAAAAAAGAATCAACGGCACAACATGCACAAGCAGGCAAGGCAAACTATACGCTCAAACAAAATAAGACCAAGCTGGCAGGCTTATCTTGCCTTTTTTGTCCATTCTTTCCTTTATATCGTCGTTTGGCCCTTCTTCTCTTCTGCTGACAAAAATGTGATGTGACAGATAAAATACGGTTTTGTTGTTTTGTGCTCAATGGAAATGAAATACATTGTTGACCGAACGTGAAAGCAATTGAAAGCATACACACATTTTCATTATTCTGCTTGCTATATGTTCAACGTTAACGACTACAAGTTTGTCGTGCTGTTTGTCTTCTGAGTTCTATTATCATCATAACTTTTACGAAAAGTGCCTAAAATGGTGTTTTACGCTGCAGGAGGAAGAAGAGTGATTTGATGGTCACAGGAATATTGATGATGACAGACAAGACATAGTAGAGAAAAGTCAAAGTAGAGAGGTCAAAAAAGATATATATCACTGACAAGGATTAAAAAAATGTTCCTTTGAAAACTTGTGTGTAGTTTAGTTTAAATAATCTTATTGGTGATATTAGGTGCGTTGGATTGGAAAGGAGAATCGTGTTCACACAACACACAGTGTTGTTGATTTTGCGTTTACCACCAAAGGAAATGTGTTCAGTTACTTTTGTGTATATATAGTTTTTTTATTATTAGATTTAATTGGGTTCTCTATTTAAACATTTAAGTGCACTAACTGTGTATCATCAGTGTGTGTGTATAGTTTATGTCCCTAATATTTGTTTGCTGTCAATTCCTTACATTGCATTGACTGTTGTTGACAAGACATATCATTTTACAGGTAAAAAGTAAGTATGCTTTGCATTGTTATTAAAGACTGATGTGTTTTTGTATAGGTGTATGTATTATACGTTTATCTGATTAGTGATTTATCTGACAATTTATGGCATATCATTGCATATAAAGAAGGTTTTTAAAATATTTTAAAAGATGCTATTTTACGCCGGTTTTAAATTGGGTGTTGTTGGGGGTGGAATGATTTGGTATAGTTTGTATATAGTGAGGCGAATAAATGATCAAGTTAGTGAGAGTGGGAATTAAGGATATCCCATATAGTAATTCCTTACTTGTATCAGAACACTTTTTGACGGTTTTGCAGTAGTACTAAGAAGTAATGTGCTGGTGGTGTTGTGCAGTATTGTCACGAGTACTTTAACTGTACAAAAGTTAGAGGGAACAGACAGGACGTTAATTTTTTATCATAATGAGATTATCAGAAACAGACATTTTCTCACTTCCGTTCCGTGTCTTCCTTCTGTGATGACGATGATGATGTTTTCTAACAGCTAAAGATATAGAGACAGCGCAGCAGCAGCACAAACTTGTTGAGTTGCGAGATTTTTCTTTTTGTATTGCTACTTGTGGCTTTGTCAAGACAGTTAAAGAGTATGGAGTCAGACTTTACATGACTGTATTGTGTTCAATTTGCATTTAGTACATGTAAAATACTACTGTAATGATAATGATGACAATGATAAAAAGACTAAAAATAAGTTATGACTCAATGAACGACTGGTTGTTTGATAGAATTGGGAAATTGGAACTTATTAGGATGCACGCGGAAATGTTAATTAAGTTTTTGTTTTAACATTTTGCTTTGCTAAATTTTCCTTGTAAAGTGTTTTTCTTTTATGCATGTTGTTTTGAATGTTGGATGGCAGCACGAAAGGCAAACAGAGCGTACAAAAAATTTTGCACAAAAACAAAGCAGTACAAACTACAGCTTACAGCATCACTGGTTTTTATAAGGAAAAGTTTTAAATTTAGCGTAATTTTCATAATAATGGTGAACATTGGGACTTAAAGTTAAGAAAATTGGTAAGCGAGTACATGGATGCAAAGTCATTTATGTAATGTTAAAAGTAAACTTTTTAACTGGGGAATAAATTTTTGAGCATTTTTTTATCACTTGACCGTTAACAGCACAACACAAATTGAGGGCATTTGTGTTACATTTTGTAACTTGATATGTTTAGTGAAAGAATGATATTCAAGCAATTACAAAGGTTTTGAAAACTGTACTTAAAGCTGTGAGAAGAGTTAAAATCAAAATTTCACTTAATGTTTTACATTTTCCTTTATTAAATCAATATCTTGTTTTTTTCTGCAGAAGCATACGGAAAAATATCGATCTACCCTTTGTCCTACAATGGTAAGATAATGACGCACGCATTATTAAACAAAACAGAACAATATTGTTTGCCGAAAATGGCAAATACATCTCTTATAGGTATGTTTTAATCGATTTTTTTCCTTTGTTTAGGCGTCATCTACACCTGGACCAGACAATAGTACCTGTCTGGAGTTGGCATTGGAAGGAGAGAGGCTTTGTAAAACAGGAGATTTTAGATCGGGTGTGGCGTTTTTTGAAGCTTCCATTCAAGCCGGTACCGATGATTTGAAAACTTTATCGGCTATTTATTCCCAACTTGGAAATGCGTATTTTTTTCTTGGAGATTATGCCAAAGCTGTAAATTTTCACAAGCACGACCTTACCTTAGCCAGGTACGCATGTATTTTCTATCGCTTTTTATAATTTTAAATACCTCTTTACTACCCAAAACTAGAAGAAGTATTAATGGCGTGCTTTTCCTTATGTTCACAGAACTATGGGAGATAAACTTGGCGAGGCAAAGGCCTCGGGGAATCTTGGAAATACACTAAAAGTCATGGGTCGTTATGATGAGGCAATTATTTGCTGCAAGCGACATCTTGATATTACAACCCAGTTGGATGACAAAGTTGGTAGAGCTAGAGCAATGTACAATTTGGCAAATGCCTATCATGCCAAAGGAAAGCATGTTGGTCGGTTAGGACAGCAGGATCCCGGAGAGTTCCCAGAAGAAGTAAAGTCCTGTCTAGCCAAAGCACTTGAATATTATGAGTGAGTTTTGTAACATTTATCTCAATATTTCAAAGTCTTATTTATTTTAGTTTTAACAAGTTAAAATCTGCCATTTACATACATATTATAAT
This sequence comes from Sinhomidia bicolor, assembly GCA_027743785.1. Lineage (NCBI taxonomy): Eukaryota > Metazoa > Arthropoda > Collembola > Entomobryomorpha > Entomobryidae > Sinhomidia > Sinhomidia bicolor. The sequence continues at coordinate 9,107 of JAHZMT010003757.1, forward strand.
TACTAGTCATTTCAAAACAACAACGAATTCGAAAGAAAGGTACAAATTGATTTAAATCGTCAGTAAAATATTTATAATTAACTGTAATCGATCCAAAAAACACATATGGATGCGTGTGTAGTAAAGTCTGCACTTTTGGAAGAAATTTTTAAGAACAAAACACGTTAAGTTTACATAATTCTATAGTTGTAAGGTATTCACATTTTAAAGGAAGTCATCAGTCAAATGGCTAAAATTTGATCACTGGATTGATTTATTAACACAAGTATTATCTACGGATTATTTGTTTCAGTGCCTGTTGTTTCAGGTTTAATAGAAGTGTTACTTGCTAAGGACTCAGTGACCGCAGATGTTACTGACGATGTAGAAGCAGCGTTACTAGTAGAAGAGTCTATTGCAAGATTATCAACTACTTGTGTTTGATTCTGTTATAATAATGCCTTGATTAGTGGCATCAGGAGTTGTAGTAGTGTTTTCTGATGTAGTTGTACTCGTACTGGGAGTTGACGATATATTTTTCTCAACGACTTCTATCACAAAAATTTTCTGCACTCTTCCTAGGAAATTTGCTGCAATACATGTAAAATTACCACTGACATGTTTCACATCTTGTTTTGCAACTTCTTGGAAGTACAACTCTGCTTTGCCATCAGTTACGTCGTAGGTCAAGTTGTACAAATTCTCAGTGCCTTGAATCTCCTGTAAATTATACAAATATCTAATTTGATTATTATTGTTATTTTTATACAAAAGAAAAAATTTGTTTACTGTTAGTCGAACCTGCCCATCTTTCAACCAAATAACAGTAGGGGTAGGCGATCCTTCTATAATACATTTTAAAGTTTTCGCCTCTGTAGGAGATGTGTACGGTAGGTTAACCACATCAGGTCCCTGTATTTTGGGGGACCTTGGCACAGACATTTCTATTATACATCAACATATTGATCCAATGTTTAATTCCCTACTCTCTAGTCCTTTTAATATTCTGAGTAAAAATAAATTATAAAGAGAAAGTACCTCCTTCATCATCAAATCCATCCGGTCTGGGCATTGCTAAAACACTGATGACTAGTACCGAAAGTACAAACATCAGTCTAGTAAAGTCTGCCATTGTGAATGAATGCTTCTGTTGAAAGAAATTGTGTGGAAATAAACAACTAAAGTTTTGAACTTTCACAGAGCACTGTTTACCAAGTGTTGTCGATAGAAGCTGATTAATGTTTCTGCTACTTTTAGTACTTCACCTTATAAAATTCACAATGAAATCTTCACCGAACTGATTGGTCTTGTTCATTTGCAAAGTCATGAATCCACTGCAAATCACTGTAAGCTATTCTGCAGAAACGGGAATATGTTGTTGACTTGTACATGGTATCTACATTGGCCACCAGTATGAACTGATTATAATGATTTTAATCAATTCAAAGGATCTCCACCGCTACGATATACATAATGACGGAAAAGCACAAATTTCTAACTCTGCGACGCACCTGAGTAAACCTGAAAAGAGTTTAAAAAGACAAGGACATAACAGCACAAGTGTTTCGTATGTATGGTGTATTGTAAACCAAGCTGGTTGATGATTAGATTTAGATGTTTTCCATTCTATAATTTTTTACTTTTTTGTGTTAACGCAAAAAATATTTGAGGATGACAAAGTTTATAAAAATGTGTAAAGGACGTCAGAAGAAATACGTAAACTCACAAAATTTGTGTATATAGTTATTTACAATCACGCTTTTGAGATGAAACCCAAAATTAATATGTATTAGCAGCTTAGGTACTTTTTTCTTTGATCATCATCATAGGTCATAGTCATACTTATTGCTTATAAATAGATAAAACATAAGCATTTATCTCAATTTATTTCATTGATACACCTCTGCATTCCCGAAATTCCTACGACGTTCCAACTGGCATTGAGATATAGGTATGTGTAAATGTGTATCATCTTGTACATGCATACTATTTCCATTCATTTTCTAAAGAAGTAATATGAGAAAAGCATTCGGCAACAATAATTACTGTTCCCTTTAACATCATAATATATTGATATACATATATACATATATCTAAAGCAAGAAGGAGCTGTGCTCGGTCATTGGACCAAATGAGTCATCATCAGAGGAAACTCAAGGAATAAAATGAGTAATTGACTGTAAAATATTATTGATATTTTTGTTGATTGCAGAGGGTGACATAATAGGAATTAATTTTAACGGGCAGATTGTCATTCATTAGTCTTAAGTTTTATGCGTACACACTCCGCTTATAAGCTTTTTCATGTCTAAAAAATGTATGTGTTCTACTTTTCCAGTTTTTTTTATTGTATCCTGTTATGTAAATTTCAGAGCCAATATGGAATTAACAAAAGAATTAGGTGACCGAAGTGCGGAAGGCCGAGCCTGTGGTAATTTAGGAAATGTTCATTACTTAATGGGAAACTTTGAAGAGGCCATAAAGTACCATGAAAAACGATTGGAGATTGCGAAAGAGTTTTCTGATAAAAATGCTCAGCGACGAGCTTACACCAATCTTGGAAACGCTCATGTTTTCTCGGGGAATTTTGAGACTGCTGCTCAACATTATAAGTTAGTTTGATACAAGCTTATCCTCAATACAATTTTTTTAGGATTATGCATCAGTTCTCATTCATTTAATGATCGCCTATGGCTTTATAATTATATCGTTGCAGAAAATCATTACTTTTATCTCAAGAGTTGGGTATTCCTGAAGGACAAGACGACAACGTAACGTTAACCGTAGAAGAAGAACATAAATATAGTAGACGGAAATCTATGGAGGAAATGAATTTGATCAGAATGACACCTGACACAAAGTTAGATAAAACTAGTAGTAGTAATGACAGTAGTAGACAACAACGTTCAATGTCTGTGGGAACCGTATTGTTCAAAGGAGGCTCATTAAACCAAAGCTTAAATACATCAAAGAATTCTGAAGCAGAAGACGAGGAGGAGGAGGATCAAGACGCATTTTTCGATATGCTTAGCAGAGTACAAGCTGATCGATTGGATGACCAGCGTTGTACCATGCCTCAGGAAACGACCAAACAGAAATGTAATCCTGGTACCTCATCAGCATCGTCGTCTGGAATCCCATTTTCCTCATCAAACTTAACCAGCCAGCAAGGAAAACCGCCTCTGGTTTCGAAAGGGTCATTGAAACAAAGCCATTTACAGAATCAGAGAAATAATGGAAACAAGGAAAACAAGGAAAAGAAATCCAAAACACTTCCTGCTAGAGCTAATAGTTTGCCCGTTCCTGTATACACTGCAAAACCAACTGTTGACAAAAGTGAGTTTGATATTCGCATACTCTATCTCCATATTTTTTATGCATATATAATATTGCATCATTTGCTGATTAATAGTGCGTCTTATGCATTATTGTATACTATTGGTTTAATAGGTGACACTGCCGACGATTTACTGGATATGATTTGGGGCATGCAATCTAAAAGAATGGATGAGCAAAGGGCAAGTTTACCTGAACCACCTAGTCCGGATGATCAATTCTTTGATATGTTGATGAGATGTCAGGTACAGATTTTCTCAACTTCACACAATGTCAAATGTTGTTTTCCCTGTTTTGCAGAATTTTCAACGATTTTCGAGTACTCATTGTCAATTTATTTTTGTTAATAGGGATCCCGGTTAGAAGATCAGAGAAGTACTTTACCAGCTGAGCCTGGAAGCCAACAGAGAGGACCCACTGTTCCAGATGAAGATTTTTTCTCATTGATTGCACGTTTGCAAGACAAAAGGATGGACGATCAAAGAGCGGATATAAAAGATAAAAATAGAAATAAGCTGAACTAAGCTTAAACGTGCGATTAATGTACTCTGGTAACTGTGTTAATATATGAAGACGACGCACACCCGTGCAACTTTTTAAAGTCTGTCAGTAACTTACGAGCCATATATATTTGAAATTTGGAAGCTGAAAAAGCTAAGAAAAAAGAAAGAAAAATAATTTTTCTGTCAGACAAAAAATAGTTCCCTCTGTTCACAAATAATGCATCACAAGCAGCCATGTAAACCCCACTTGTTCCAATATAAATTTACACACGGCTCTCACAAATTGGTGCAGTGTTTGCAGCAATACAAACTAGGCATAATAGCTAAGTGTAAATGTTTAACAGAGAACGAGTTTACGATTTATTAGCTGAAAAACTGAGTGCATGATTAAAAAGAATCTCTATTATTATTACTACTACTAATTATTATTATTGTAATGATGTAAGTATGTACTTGTGTAGACGCTATACATATAATATATTATGATATTATAATGACTGTACAATACTTATACATAAACCCCAACTTCCAAAATCTTTCAACTATCGCGGCGCAACTCTTCAACACATTCGTTTTTGTCATAAACCTTTCCTACCCAAAATTAAAACAAACAAAAAAATTGTAAACTTAACTCACTATGTACCAAGGCTTAAGTTACATGCGAAACCTACAATACTCCAAAGAAAATCGAGAAAATTACAATGTAAACACGTGTCAATTTTGCTAAGTATTCAATTCGTCAATTCATTTCATTGCTAAAATATTAACAAGTAAAAAAAACTCCATTTGTCGATTTTATGAAGCTCTGTAAGTTTACACATACATAGATAGCATTTCCCTACTGACATTGGAAGAACTAAAAACTGTATGATGATTTGATGTTTGATGAATTAAGATTTATACATCTGAATTAATACTGATACATTGCATTGTATGAAAGCATTTTTTTTGAAATGTGTTTTCTCTTCAGATTTTCATGTTCAGTATTTATTTAGTTTACTAGTCTTTTTTATATGCAGCTGACGTAAGATTGATTGTTCTCTCTCTTTGTGTTTACTCTTCTATAGCAGCTTTTATACCACACACTCTATAAAATGAAAATGTTTTAAGTTCAAGTACAAAATACTTAATGCTACCTACAATAAGCACTTACTTAAAATATTATTGGAAACGCCTGATTATTGCTACACTCTATTATTATATAGACGTTTTTATGTTTTGTTTTTAATCGTTTTTAATGAAATGAACTGTTCAAAAATATTATATTTAGAGAATATTAGTGTAAGTTTAGAAAAGCTTATTTACGTTTGAAGATGAATTTAAATAAATAAAATATTTAGATTTTCATGGAAACTTTCATTTGGCTTATTGATTTCTTTCAAACAACACTGTCTTTTGTTCATATTGTTAGCATTTTTGAAGAAAACATTGAAGAGTAAAGTAATATGCACATAGTCACATACTTATTGCATATCTTTGTGAATCCCATACTCATACATTCATATAGAGAGTCAAAGAATGCAACAAGCGTTGGGATAGGTCATAATTTCTTCATAATTATCCTTGTGTTATTACACCATATAGCAATCAACTTGGCAATTATGGCACTCGATGGATTCCTTGACTTGCGATGGAAAGAAGCAGCAAATTATTGAAGAGGTACACTTACGTTGTTAGAGTATGCATAAAATTCAATTCTCAGGTTATGATTATTAAGCACAACTTTGAAAGTTGTTTTTAATTTTAATAGAATCTAGGGTTTTGCGACAAGACTTATCCAATTGAGAACCATAGTGTCAAACTTTTTCAAGAACCAAAAGAATCTCCTCGTCTTCATTTATCAATTAAACTTGCTCGAGACAAATTAAAGTGGAAACAGAAACGACGGCGGAACGAATTCCAGAAACTTCATAAAAAACTTCAGCGTCCATTAAATAGCGTTGAAATTGACAAACTTTACAAAGGGTATCGCAAGGTTGGAAAGTGTACAAAGGGAAGAAATTGCCAGTGCTACTATTGTGAACTGTTGCGGTCAGCATCTTCAGATGATTCTGCAAAATTATCTACTGGAAGTTCCAGTAGTGACACGTCCACCGGAAGTGAAGATGATGGAATTAACGCATCTCTTATTTCATGCTTCAAATGTATGTCACGCGAGACAAAAGTACTTCCCCAATACCATCCCTCAAGAAGCAATATCACGTTGCCCCAATTTGAGCTCTCATCCAAATTGGATGAGAGCTCAGAGATCAAAGCAGCGTCTGTGGCTGAGAATTATTGCAATTTTTCAAAAACGCAAAAGAAGAAACAAAGGCCCTTCTCCATCTGTATAAAATCAGTATTTTCTATTTTTCTTTCAATCGTGTACTTGCTAAGGTGGATATACATAAAAGTAACCAGTGTTTTCTGTCACAAATTCTGCAAACGTCGGGCCAGAAGGATACATCCCATCATTCATAAAAAAATGTCCCCACCACCAACATCATTTATTGTCGAAAATAGAACTGTACAGAGGATAGAAGCAAGTGGAGACGCTGAATTTGAAGATGAGCTGGTTAGCATTAATATTCATAGTCTATCGTAACATTGCTGTAAATATTAGAAAGTACTGCGTAGTCATTATTAAACCTAATTGTGTCATCGATGATACAGTGGTGACAGAAGCTGTAAATAATGTCTCTTTTGTCTCCCGTTATTTTTTTGGCTTTATAAACATTTTTTTGACATTTATAATCGTGAAATTGTACTTTTGATTTAAAACAACATTTAGACGCTTTAAAACAATGTCACGACGCTTTAAACATTTTTATACTGTAATCATGATCCTATTTTGGAGTACAGTTAAACTTGTCGACAACATAATATTTTGCATAAAATGCACATTACTCTCAAAAATTCTTTGCAGAGGTTAAAAAATTGTACCATTGATACCGGTTTGTAAAGGCCAACTTGTTATCGCAAAGGTGCTAACTAATACTACCATTATTTTCTTGCCAGGCATCAAGTTGTCGATTAAAAGTGTCAGCGCAATGGTTGTAGGCATAAATTTATTTTTATTTCGGCACGTAATAATTGCTTATTAGGCCAGTGTATTTACATTGTCAGATTATTTATTGATGACCATTGTTTGCTGTTGAAAACATTATTTTTGTAAGATCATTATCAAAGTAGCATGCTGTACCATTTCCCACATTTAAACGCATACCATGCAGAGAAACAAGAAGAAAGTATTGAGTCCATGTAAATTACATACCTAATAAACACATTTCAATGGGAAAGGTGAATTATTATTATTATTATTATTGCAAAGCACAAATATACAGGCTGCTACAGATAGTCGTGGCGTTTTATACCAAAGAAAATGATTATTATTAGTTGACAGTGCTCGTCATCATGTCATAGATGCGACATGCGTTGCCGTTTGCTGCTTATGTCTGTTGTTTTATTTATTTTTAAATCAAGAACCAGTAATACCAGTTCAGCTCAAGTTTCAAAAGAAAAAAGAACAGTGTGTTTTAATCATTGATGAGGCTGATTTTAAAAATACTTTTTATATAATAATCATAGGTCATTAAAAAAGTTTTTTTTTTCAAAGAAAAGGGTTCCACACATAACACAAACTCTTGATTCCCATCACGTATATAGTTTTTTAAACAATAGCACAACAATACAGTACATCACGCACGAAAAAAATATACGTTTGAAATTTATTTACAGCGATGCTGGTAAGAATCTTGCCATGTAATGATGCTTGTGCTCTGTTGTTTGTTTTCATTTGTAACAAATAAAAAAACAGTATACTAATAATAGTAATTACTGTTCATGTGAACTTTGCTATAAATAATAATGATTCTACAATTAACCTTCAGCACATGTATGTGTGCTATATAAAAATCGAAGGAACCGGTACCATTCAATGGCTACCCAACTCAAGGTCTTCTTCTCATCTTGTCTGTCTGCCTCGCATCCTCTTTTTATTTTAAATATACTCTACTCCTCTTGCGATGCCTCCGTTTCAAAGTTATTGAGTCGCTTCCGTTCTCTATTGAAACGTGGTTGAAACCTCCATCCGCACTATATACATATGTATGTATATTACTTTCAAATGAAAAGTAAAACATAAAATTATTACTGTGTGGCACATAAAAAGCGTACAATGTTCAATGTGCAATTATTATTATTATATACACAATAAACTGAATTTTATAGAAACTCTTCAATGAAGCGTGCAAAAAAGCCGTTGGAAATGTAGTACATTGATCTTTTGCTGACTCTAATTTGAAGAAGACTCTATTGTAAAGTGTTGCGGTTTAAGTTGTAGGCGGATGAGCTGACCTTGTTAACTACAAAGTAAATTACTCTTGCACCTATATGCATTTTTAAATTGAGTCCTATAAAAATGTTGAGATACATTTTGCACTTAAAGATCCCTTAAAACATTCAATCTATATTTCTTTAATTTAAAAGAAAATCATGCCATATAAACATAATTATTAACTGTGGATCACAGATAAAAGTCGTTAATGAGAAACTTCACCATTTTTGAATAATGAAGATGATAGAAAAACAGCAAAGATGGTACTATTGCTCTATGTAAGTTGCGCATGATTGAAAGTACTTTTACAAACTGTTTTAATCACGTTTCATCTTCTCTTTTAGCAATCTACTGCAGAATTTGTGTTCAGTTCAGAAAACAACCCAATACCGAAATATCATTAAATTGTGCATGGTGTAAAGTGAACTCGTGATAAGTCTCTCATCATAACCAAAACTAACATTGATGAGTTTTCTAAAAAAAAATTTCGTTTAAGCCCTCAAGGTTGTTTTTTTGATGATTTCACATAAATGAATACGCTCTTCACCCAATCAGCATCGATTGGAGAAGGTCCACTAAGCAAGCGAGCCCTTGGAAGCTCATTCATACGAATCAAAACAAACTACAGCCTATTATGTAGAAATCAGAAGATGTGAAAGTTTTCAAACCTAAAAATAGATCTGTATCATCGCGTTCACAACAAAATGAGTAGCAAAACGATTCCAATATTAGATGATTGCCAATATTGCCATGCTTCTGTAGAATTATTATTATTCTTTTTATAGAAATTTTCTCAAAGGGTAAAGCACACAGTCAACCATGTAGTAACTTTACATCTCCAAACGTCATGTGTCGTTGACAGTAGTATTTTCTTCCTTTTGGCAATGAGTTTGTGTCCTTCAATGTCGAGTGATTTCTTTAGTGTACCAACTTAAAAATAGAACTTAAAATTACACAGAGACACACATATTATTACCTATTGTTATAGCATGCTTGGTATTCTTGTTATTTGGGCTAATAACAGGTACCTAAAGGTTAACTCTGTTTTGCTCTATCATGTTAATCTGTCGACATGACTCTTCCTCATCACTATCAGAGTGATTTATGCCGAAAAATACATAACCAATACCTATGTAAAACTGAGGCGAGAATATTCCCATGATCTGCTCTCAATAACATGTTCATCTTATATATATGACATGTCACGAGTACATATCATATCCTTCTCAATTAGCCGCATAACCATTACCCGAATAAATAAGGGACTTTTGCAGTAACGTTGTAAGAAATGAGCCTCACGTGCGAAACGTGTTTTAATTAACATTAAAGAGCTATTTTTATTTGAAATTATGCCTGTAGTTGCAAATTATGTGGTGCAACGTGTTTCTCCGATTTTGATTGATTTTTATTTCAGTAAAACAAAAAAAATTAATTGTTAAGACACTTGCAAAGCGATCAATGAATTCTTCACACGAATATGTGTTACTCACGCATTTATCGGAAAATATGGAATCGGTACCTGATTTTTTTTAGATTTCTAATAATTTGCCGTAGCAGAAGACTTGAGGATGACGAACAGACAAGCATAACGCGGATAAAAATTGGATATGCAACATTAGCGTTCTGCTGATAATAATAGAGTGCATGTATCGCTTGCGCTTTAAGAGTAAGTCATCGAATAGTAGTATGTACGTACTAAAATACCACTTCCACATTGCATTGCAACAGTCATCATCATATAATGATAATTTTTATGCAACAATCAGTGGTAGAGTAACTTTGCATTGTTCACACAACACAAGCCTTTGATCGCAAAAGGTAACTTCCACCAGTACTTATATGTGCTTACCATTATAGGATTATCAAGAATAAGTGGTGGTGGTGGTGCGAGAGCAGATATATAGTGCTTTCAAAATTGATGTTAAAAACACTTTGCATGTTTAATGTGCTTTCTGCGGTGCAGTAACATCAACGTCGTAGTTTTGCTCATCATCATTTATTTTGCCATCATCATCAGCATCATCATCCTTACTCTGAGACCAAGTCATGAGATAGCTTTAGTTGTTTCATTGTTGCCAGCCAGTGAAGAGGAAGCGAAGTGAAGAAGAACTGAAGTTACGAGACTCGATAAAAATTTCACTTCAAGTCCGCTTCGTCCAGTCTCTAGTTCTCTCTCGAGGTGAACGGTTCAAAAATGATCAGAGCTCCTGTTATTATCTGCCTTGCCCTTTGTAAGACATTCACTGATATTGTTTTTAGAAAAAAAAATTTTTGTGGTAAACATTATTTTGTATGAAATTCCCTAAAAATTATTTTTTATTATTCCACCATTTATAGTTGGGCTAGCCACCGCCTTCAAGTGTCCGGAACCAAACGGTTTCTTCGCCGATCCTAAGCAATGTGACAAGTATTACGAATGTGTGGATACCCAACCCGAAGAAAAGTTGTGTCCAGATGGTCTCCTCTTTGAAATCAAAAGCCCCAACCATGAACGCTGCGATCTTCCCTTCTCTGTTGATTGCGGAGAACGTACAGAGCTTCGTAAGTATCTTGAGAGTTTATCATTTGTTATTTTTATTATTATTACTTATCTTGCACACGAGCAACGAAAAAGATCCACTGAGTAGCTTAGGGTGCCCCAGAAATGTCTCCATTCTATACATACTACCTAATCAAACGCAACGCCTGTTATTATTATCATGTTGCATTATGAAAAGTGGTGAACTAGGTCTGAGAGAAAGATGAACCACTTGATAGAATGCAGAAAATCCCGTTACTCTGATTTTATCGCATCCTGCTCAGCAACTCTACAAAACTGCACTTTTGACAACTTGACAGTCCTGCCGCTAGCAACTTGTAGGTTTTAGTATAAAGTTTGAAATTTTTAGCCATACTTGATTGCTCTGCTGTTGATTTTGCGAAAGGAGCAAAATGATATTGTACCTGAGCATCATCGTCTATATATAAATCTAGCTCTGAGATAAGAAACAAACATTTGCCTTGTAGTCTTTTTGCATGCGAGTGGATCTTGAGATTTAGCACGGGAACATGACGATGCACCTAAGCAATCAAATGAAATGTAACGAAACATGTTTTTCTTGTGTTTTCATCATCATGTCATACCGGTAGAACCTGCTGTATCCACGGTTCAGTGCCCACGTAAGAACGGCTATTTCTCTCATGAGGACCCACAAGTTTGTGACAAATTTTACAACTGTGTCGATGGAACAGCCAACACTGTGACATGCCCCAGTGGTCTCATCTATGACGACTACCAAGGCACTTGCACCTGGCCACAAGATGCTCAACGTAAGGGATGCGAAAAGGAGAATCGTAAGAAAGGTAGGTATACTTGATTTTTCAACATTTTTCTCTCAAATATCCACTAAAACTGCTCGTACCTATTTTTATGTAAATCCCCTTGTCTTTTGTGTCTCTCTTCCTTGCAGAAAAACTCTCTGATGGCTTCTCCTGCCCAGATGCTGACGTCCTTGGAAATAACGGAAGACCACTGCCCCACCCTACCTATCCTCATCCAGAGGACTGTCAAAAGTTCTACATTTGCAGAAACGGAATTCAGCCTCAATTGGGATCCTGCCCACCTGGAACAGTGTACAATGAAGCCAACTTCAAGTGTGAAGATCCAGAATCTGTTCCTGGATGGTAAGTCAAAAAATCAATAAAGCAATATATTATAGACAATACATGATAAATCAATCATACTAACATACCAAATATGACTCATCTACAACCAATTAAGCTGACACTTTTTTTACATAATTAAATAATTCTGAACACAAACAGTTCTGGTGACCACAATAATAAAGTATGAAGAGCATAACCGGTTCGCCCTCAGCAGTAATAATTCTGCTGTGTAGTCTACAAAAATGGGATGTAATTATGTGTATGGTGTGACTGAAGAACAAGAAGGCAAGAAAAAAGAGTCCATCTTACTGTTGATTGTGCACCCACTTGCACAAAAATTCTTGGCACCGGTGCACTGCTACTTTGAAATCCTTAATTTTATATTATAATAATATGGAAAATTATCACTTCTTCCTTATCAGTTTAGCAGCCCCTTTGTCACAGCCCAACTCTTTCTTATGCATAAATTGATTATTATTATGATAATTAATTCTTCTGATGATTGTCAGTCACAAGCCAATATCACTTGTACAAAACTCATATCAATTTAATAGCTCTGTCTGTCTGTATAGCTCTGCAGCAGCAGCACTAACTTGCACGGTTACTTTATACTGTTGTTACTATCAATTGATAACTAATTTATTCTCTTTCTTTGTCTTTTCACAGTGAGAAGTGGTTCGACGAAGAAAAGAACTAGAGCAAGGATATACGTTATTTAGTCCATTTTATTTTTTATTATTATATTCAATATTGTTATGTGTACTCAACATCATCGTGAATGGATCCGCCGAGTCATCATCATTAGGTATATTATAAAAAAATGTCAATCATCAACCACTACTATCTAACAGATATACACACACACCAGCAGCATTTCAGTTCTGTCCGAAGTCCCGTACGATAAGTTTATCAAATCCTGTACTCTACACTGCAACACAACAACCCGATTCAATTCTGGAGGGCTAAACAATAACTTCGCTATTAAAAAGAAATAAAATAAATATGAAAAAAAAGATATGTATACCAATTTAATATGTTGCCTGTTTTTATATTTTGTATACCTTTATAATTATTATTATTATTAGCTAAGTATTGTTTAAAATATTTTCGGAATTTTCAAGAAAAAAATTAATATATTGCTTTCTTCTTGAGAGAAAAAGTGAGGCTGACATTATATTTTTATAAAGCGAATCATTTTTTTTAAATAAAAAAGAACTCTCTGAATATATTTTCTACAAACATGTCTTTTGTTTTTTTACTGCCGCTTTCATTTTATTTCATTTGTCTTCAATATTTACGGCTCATCATTAATACTCTAAAGCAAGCACAATGGAACAAAGCAGATATTTTTTTCTTTAAAAAATATTTTGAAATTGCATTTTTCACGGCAATAAAATAAAAATGCCGCGCTTGTAAATTTCTTTTTCTACCAAAAAGTTGATACCTTTACAATAAGCTGTGTGTATAGTTGAGCATGTAATTATTAGATTGCCAAAAAGTGGTTTTTGCCAGTGCCATCTCACTATTGTCATGTGCCACCAGCGTTATGATGAAAAGTATAGAAATGATTGTTGCAGTGTCATTCTGTAAGCAACCGAACTGAGCATATTGTTCTTCTGAGAGGATCCAAAATTGGAAAGTAGCTGTGCACAATCTGTTGAGAAGATCATCAAAAATCGTCGTCATCGTCGTCGTCGTCATCATCATCATCATCATTTTGCCATGCTATTGCGTTTTTGTGGTTTGGGCACCACTCTGAAAAGAATGACATTATATGCATTTTGTAAATGATCCTTTTTAAATTCATGATTATTCGTTATTGTCTGCTAGATTAGAGGGAGTGTAGAACCAGGAAATACAATTTACGGACATTGTTGATACCATTGCATAACTTGCTCACAGCATTCTCTATTGTAGACGATAATAATTTTGAATGCGGTTTTCAACATTTCAACCGCAACTCTTAACCATCCCTCAAAGACATAATTTGGCGAGACCAAGAGACATACTAAAAAATATAATATATTACATATTATTTATTGATAGACCACAAATGCAGGCAACAAACTGGTCATAATCATTAAAATGTTCTTAAACTAACAAGATAATATATTGTACAAGAATAACTTTGATGAATGCAATAATGATTTCTCGTAATTTATGGGGTCGTAGTTAGTGAAGGCAAGCTTATTATTAATGTTGTTATTAGAATGTTTTGAAATGAAAGAATACAGTAATAATAATAATAATATAAGTGAGTAGGTGACACCCAAGATACTGTCAATTTTGAGCAGTGGTAACTGTTCGTTTAAAAACGCTGATTCATCATATTAAATTAAGAAAATTGAGAGAGGAATGAAAAAGGCGTTTGAAATTGTAGAATGAAGCATTCTTTCTTTGGCAAGCTTCAGAATGACTTTTTCCGTGGAAGAAATAGTTCTACATGAACTTTTGTCGCAGATGATGAGAAAATTAAGTTTAACACAACGGCGCAGTTACTGTTGTTGATGTTGTTGTCGTTGTTATTATTAAAGGACCACCCCTGGCAGGAGGAACGTTGAAATCAATTTGGGTAATGCAATTAGCCACGTTTGCAACATGCCGTGCAATATCTCACATTTCACACGAGCGGATCTGCTCGGGAAACTTGTGGATTTTGAAAGAGTCGAGGAGAGACTGCTATATTATGCGTGGTTTTATTGACTACATACTTTTGACACATGTTATAATAAATAAGCATTTAACTACAAGCAAATTGTTGATTGCTGCATGCATGCATGCAAGCAAGCAAACTTACCTACCTAAATGTTGTTCGGCAGACAGAAAATTTGCAACTCAACTGGGTCTGGCCATTTTACATTCCTCAAAAGTGTTGCAACTCTGTGTTCAACTGAAAAATTTATTGTAATTCGTAATGTGCATATTTGTGCGTAAATGAATAAATATATTGAAATAATAAAAAAAACGTTGAATTAAATAAAGAACCAGCAACGACCACCGCCAGGAATATGTCGTGTCATCATGTCATGTCAAATATACCTCGAAGTAATTTGCAATATCCATTAAATTAACTTGCAGAAAATTTACATGATGATGATGAATAAATAAATCAGATTTATGAATGAAAACTTGTTTGTATTCTTGGACTGCCATGCAAAGGGATTGACACATAGGTAGAATTGCTTATCCAATTGACGTGATATATGTGGCGAACATTACGTAATTCAATTTTTCGAATTTTTATGAACTAGAACGTATCTTTGATTATTTAAGGGCAAGTGATCTATTTGATTTTTTGGTATTGGAGTAGGTATTCACTTCCTATTCTTGAGGACATTCTACACGTTTTTTGGTAAGTAATCCCTTAACAATCATGACATGATTGACCAATCATAAATAATCATTTGCGTCGTTTCGAAAACGTGCTCAGACAGTAAAGATTTATCGTTTATTGTGGTTTGCATGTCAGACTCATAGCATATCTATACAACACTCTTAACAATAACAAATAATTTATTATTTCAAATAAAATTTTTACGAGGTTATTGGAATTTTTGTGTTCTTTTAAAACTTTCTGGAACTTTGAAATTCTAATTTTGGAACAACAACCTTAACCCCGTGTTCTGTTGTTGAAACTAAAATACTTGTTTTTACTTTCACTCGTCCAATGTGACATTGAGTTTAAAGATCAAGAATTCAGTGTTATTGTCAACAACGCAAGGGCATGAGACAAGGGTTGTGCACGTAGAAGAGCATTCGTTTATAAATACCTAGGCATGTACAGAAAATTCCTTGAAAACTTATTTTTCTTTGATCATTTTTAAGAGAATCGGATAACTTTGAAGGGACAATATGCTAATAGTATACATTATTTTTACTACTTCATGGACAACGCGCAGCATTCATTATTCGGAACAACAGAATCAGAGTATGTAGTAAGTTATTATTATTTTTAAACAAAATATCATTACTAGCTGTATAAAAACATAACGTCCAGACAAAGATTATGAATTATTGTTACATATTGTGAGCGCAGTGAATGCTACTGTTGCAACGAAGATGCTGGTAAAATGTACGTGTCACTATGCTGCCCAATATTACATGTTACATTCTACAGCCAGTCACCACAGAACGACAACTTTGTGAGCCTTTCAAGGCAACGCCCGAGACGTCAATTACAAACTGTTAGAACAATACAAAGTAAGTGGTGCATGAAATCCCCAAAATTCTTTATTGCCATCATCATCTTTGTTAGCTTCGAGCTTGTGCGTTATATTATTTATATTTGAGCTGTATTATACTTCTTAGAAAAGCATTACATACCCTTTTAGCATTTTAAGTTCGCCATCATTATTCAATGATAAAGCAATAGGCAGAGCAACAATGAGGACATGTGTGTTAAAAAGAGAACTTAATTACACGAAACGCTTTATTGATAAAAATGAAGTGATTGCACACACTTCCACTCACTCACGAAAAATTTATATAAAATATATTTTTATAGTTTATTTAGTGAGTGAGTAAGCCGAGCCGTCAGTTATAAAAGAACGTTCTAGCAGTTTTGTATGGTAACGTGACTGATTAACTGGTCTAGATACTGAAACTATCAATACAGCAATCATTACTTACCTGCTATATAAGAAACTTGTGCACAAGCAAAATTTATAATCACATTCAATGCATTTTTTTCGTTCCTCTACTTCCACTCCACCTAAGTCACCTAACCCCTCCTTGTAAGCAATATTTTATCAAATTGAAATACCAGTTTTGTGTTAATCAAGTACATTATATATATTTTTTATATATCACGTCATTATAACGAGTAGTTGCTCTTTCACATGTGTACCTCCATACCAACTCTGAACTCCACTCTAAACTGCTTGAATGGGACAACCTTCGATAACCAAAGATCAGACAATCATATAATTGTTGTTGTATTTCCAAGCAAATGTTACACTCAGATATATAATAAAGCATTTAAAAAGCGTGTATAATTGCTGTCATGAATTTTTGTCGTGCCGCTGCTGTAAGCAATTCAACATCAGATTAGCATATTAAGTATACACATTGTATTGATTATTGAAAAAAAACCATCATGATGCTGACTACTGACTATTACTACTACTACCAACCACGGACTGATATATCTTGACAAAAAAATCGACACACGTAAACCTTGTACTTCTAAATATTTTTTTGCATGTAGCAGCGATACTATTTACTAAAGTGCCACACCACACGTTAAGGAACACATATTGTAGTCCTTCCCTTCTCTCTCTCTCTCTAAACTAAAATGGTTTATCAGTTCACATCTCTCTCTCTCTCTCTCTCTTAAGAATCTATACAGTATATCGTCGTGACCAAAAAGATCAGATCAGTTTATTATGCTGGTAGCACTAATAATATACTTATTAAACGTAAAGACAAAATGTAAGGAAAAACGAAATCACGATATATATCTATATTACATGTTATATGTTGCCCAAGAATTGAACAAACAACAGCGTACTGAAAAAATAAGGATTTTTCACGATGTTGTTGATGATGATGGATGAACAATGAGAAAAAAACATTATAAATGAACACTACTGCTATATGCGCACACAAGCTACAAGGGAACCACAAACGATTCTCGCAGCCAAAAAAGGATCAGTTTTGCCAGTGCCGTAGTATACTGCTCACAGTGTGCACTACTATCACTGCAACTCCTTTGTTGAGTGCTGCTGCTCTTGTTGGTGTGAGGGTTATTTCTGAAATACGTCAGCGTCATCATCTTATCATCGTACCATAGCACATCGTACAACAATTTTAAGGTTAGCCATTCATTCATACCTATACCCCCAATCAAATCCCTAACCGTCACGTAGTATTTCGTTTCTTTGAATAAGTAATTGACTATCTGTAACGCTCAACAACATCAACAGCAACTTGTTGCAAATATAATAATAATAATAATAACAGCAACGGGTTGACTACTCCTTATCGTCGTACCCCAAACACCAAATTCTGCTGTGGGGGATGAAAGATTTCTCTTGTGCGAGCATGTAATCAGACAAACACGTTGTCCTGTTGTGCAGGAAATTGAGTGTCCCTCTGTTTTGAATTTACTAAAGTCGTTGTTTTATTGTCATTTTATATGTACGTACGTTGACGTACAGTTATTATTGTTGTGAGCGTTATATCATCATCAAAAAATAATTCAAAAGCGTTGTTGTTTATAGTAGGTTCCTTTTTCTTCGTCTTCTTCTTCTGAATTCATAATGGGACTAATATATAATCGTATTATCATTTTTATTATTGTGACATAATGATGTGCATAGTAGTGTCTTGTTGTTTGC
This sequence comes from Sinhomidia bicolor, assembly GCA_027743785.1. NCBI lineage: Eukaryota > Metazoa > Arthropoda > Collembola > Entomobryomorpha > Entomobryidae > Sinhomidia > Sinhomidia bicolor. Next base: position 27,223 of record JAHZMT010003757.1, read on the forward strand.
CGCATTATTTGCATGCACATAAATTATCTCACATTTTGTATAATAGTTGACCATATTCGCCATATTTTTTAACATGAAATATTAAGTTCTTCCGGTATTATTATGATTATAGGACAAACATCGTGATGGCTAATCGGGCATCCCTTACGGCCATTTTGGTCACTCTTGGACTCGTTCACTGCGTTGCAGGTAATTGATACAATGAGAATTGCTATTAACACCAAAAAATATATACCTAATATACTCAAATGAAATAAAATATATTTTGCGACCACATCTATAACTTGAGCACAACATCTTTAAAAAAAATAAACGTATGTGTAGTATGTAGTACAAAACTTCACTTGATACGAGATTAGACCATTATCGTTATACATGGACTTAAAAATAAAAGTGAATGTAGTGGTTAAGGAACTTTATTTAGACTGTTCATCAACTCAACTAACAGCTCGTGTAGCGCAGCAGCACGTAACTCTTGTGATAACAAGTATTACAGGCACAAAAGAAACCACTTCTCTGTTACTCGTTGTTACTCCTTCAAATTGCAACAAAGTAAACTGACGAACCTCAAAAAAATAAAAAAAAATAAAAAAATATGTGCGGTTGCAGGTTGAATTGTATTAGTAGAGGGTGCAGTAGTTGCAGTTATAACTATTTTTTTAATTTAACGTTTACGTTGTAGGATTGCATTTGTGACTGACAAAAATTTTAGTTGAATACTTTGTATTTTTTTTCTTCAGCTCAGTCGTAAGTTTTGTAGAAGAAGGCATTTACCCAACTGCAACTCAGCAATTTGCAGCGAGCATTCTTTATTGAGAATACCTACTTTATATTATTATTATTATTATTGTTGCATCATAGAGTAATGGACCATTTAGGGAAAGTTATTTGGCATTCGAATGAGGTTTGATAAAGCAAAATGTTATGCTTGATTTATGCGAGCTATAAATATAAAATTGCTATTGCATGTTACTGCAATGCAATCTCAGAAGGAGAGGTCTACTTTTTAGGCACCCCGTTGATATTTTTTGGCTGATGAATGAATGATTCATATGTAGTAAATTCATTGTAAACATTATGACTTCATTTTTAATTTAAAAAATTATGTTTAAAATGCTCATTTTTATGATTTGCCACCATTTTGCTTGTAGCAATTGAATATTCTCTTGTTGGAGCACCACCGTGTCCAGATACTTACGGACTTGCTGTCCACGCCCATCCAGAATACTGTGACAAGTTTTACAAGTGCGAGAATGGAACCTTGACCCTTGAGACTTGCGAGAATGGACTGTTGTTTGATGGAAAAGGCGCTGTGCACAATCACTGCAACTACAACTGGGGCGTACACTGTGACAAGCGTTTGGCAGACAGTGAGTAGTAGAGAAAATGCAATTACCGCTGCTATCATGCTTATTCTTTTTACATAACACTTGTACTCATGCATATTATACTCACAGGCAATAACTTCATATTATCATTATTCGTTTTCCAGTAACCCCAATCTCCACTCCAGGATGTCTTTATCAATTCGGTCTCTACCCCAAGTCAGGTGCTTGCCACACCTCCTACATCAAGTGTGCCTATGGAGTTCCATACGAAACCCCATGCGAGCCAGGCCTTGCTTACGATGACAAGACTCACTCCTGCAACTGGCCTGATCTTTTGTTGGACCACTGCAACCCAGAAGGTTAGTCACTAGTTCAATGTTTTATTTTTTGCATGTTTAGCAGTAAATCATTTTTTATATAACCTCTACAATTATTCAATATACAGAGGTTGTCGGTTTCCGATGCCCCGACAAGGTTGAACCTGGAACTCTTGCTTACAAATTCTGGCCATACCCAAGATTTGCCATCGGAGACTGTGGACGTCTCATTACCTGTGTCAATGGATATCCACGTCTTATCTCTTGCGGAGATGGAAAGGTCGTCAATGACGCTACTTTGACTTGCGAGGAACCAGAGATTGTTCCCAAGTGGTAAGGCATATTTAAAAATACACTACATCAATCAGTAGTGCATATTAGACTAGTATTTAATTTGAGCTTAATTGGTTATCCTAAAACTTTTCTGTTTTTAGTGCCACCTATTTCGCCGTAAAGAAGTAAAAAGATGATTATAAAGCTACATAATAAAGTGAAACATTAATTGTAGGACATAACCACGGAGGAAAAGTGTTTACATCACGGAAATAATACCAAATCATATTATCAGATTTTTAAGAGCAAAAAGAAAATGTTTTATATTTTTGTACTTTATATATTGGCTATGTAACATCTTATACACTTTTTTATGATCAAGAGTTGGTGAGACTATTTTCATTTTTATGTGAATAAACTGATATTATAAAAAACGACTCGTGGTTGTAGAAATTTCTTATTTACAAATTTTTATTATTTTTCCTTAAAAAAGTATTTCGCGTAAAAAAATGTTTAAACTTTATTTTACTTGTACACTCATAAAACAAACAATATAACGCTCACGCATGCCATTTGAAACACACATTCATCAATTACATAGTATATTTGATTTATAGTAACATTTTAAAGTAATAATATTGTATCATAATAGTAATAATAATAATATAAAAAAGCAGTACAAAAAAACATTACTTTGAGAATTTAAAAGCTATACATAAAGTTAAGGAGAATTATTATTAAATTGGAGGTAATTTTAGATACACGTATTTGATTATCATGAAGAATGTATACTTAATCTGCAGAAAATGCCATTATCCTTAAAAATGTACGAGCAATTCAAGACTGTGAAGATTGAACCGGAATGAAGCTGCTGACATACATGAGAAGAGTAGTTGATATATATTTTTTTTGATAAAAAAAACAATAATTAAATTGGAAGAATTTGTCAATAGCTTAAGACATAACTTAGGTGTTTGCTTAAATCTGCCTGTTCCCTGCTTGCCTGTAATTTAGTTGTTCTTCACTAAACTCTGGCTGCTGCTGTTGCTGGGTGTAATATTGGGGAGCAACAAAACTGCTGGCAGCGTTCTGCTGGGATTCGGAAGCTGAAGCACGAAGCTGAGCTGCTTGAACCTGAGGTCTGGAAGCGGGTCTGCCACCACCTCCTTGGTTAGGTCTTCCTTGTTGTTGCTGTCTTGGCTTATCCTCATCTTCTTCTTCTGGAGGAGGTGGAGTGGTTGATGGAACGTCACAGTCTTCAGTTGGTGGCACTACACAACGAAGAGACTTTTTGTCAAAGACAAGCATAGCAGGGCATCGCTGAAGTCGAGGATAGCCTCCTTGACAAGACCAGTAGCGGTTGCAGGATTTTCCAAGGGGGACGTTGCCGTTGGGATCTTCCTTACAGAGAGCTGTGTGGACAACATAAAGTAGTAGCATTAAGTCATGCCGCATTTTATTATTTTTAATATAGAAAATATAGAAGGAAATTGGAAGTTATGATTTTTACGATGCTTCTGGCATCCGGGAACATTTTCTGGCCAGTCACAAGCGTGGGTGTCTTCGTTGTACAAAAGTCCACCAATGCAAAGTTGCTCGGTGGCAGTTCCATTCCAACATGTCCAGTATCTGGTGCAGCTCGTCTCATGTCCAAAAATTCCATACAGCCAATCGCAGTGTTCAGTTCCGATTGGAGGATCTAAATGATATCATTATTTTGGCATTAGTGTTTCATACATTTTATGGAACTTTAAACCTCTGTGAAGATAGTCCTTCAACAAAAAAATTTGAAACGTCTGTCTTTAGAAAGATATGATGTCAGAAAATGATTCTCCTGTATATCAAATATTCTTGTGACATCAATAGTTCATACTGGCAAGCTTTTTCCCTTCACAGTAGTTGCCTCTCCATGGGTAGTCGCATCCATCAGCCACTCCGCGATTTCTCCCGGCAAAGGCAAGTCCGTTAGGACAATCATAAAGCTCTGGTTGACCATTCACACACTCCCAATACCTGTCACAGTAGGTCACATCAGCGACAATTTTCCCCTTGACGTCACATGGATTAATTTGATCTGAACTCTTCTTTTGAGCCACTGCACCCGTCGCCGCCAGTACTGTTGTTTGTTGTAAAATAGAAGAAAAAAGTCTACATTACTCAAGAAGACTAATTGCAATTACTTCTTTTAG
>JAHZMT010003758.1:0-10959 GCA_027743785.1 Sinhomidia bicolor
TTTTATTTGTTAGTCTGTCAGGCCGTTCGTGTCCTGTTATATTTGCATCTTTTACAATTTTATTGTGATACATCAGATGATAATTATTATTAAGAATCTAGAACAGCAGTATATTGATTTTCACCAAAGTTTTGCAACCTTTGAGGGTCCTGTAATATAACCACTACTACCACCGTGATCCCTTCTTAAGACGTTTGCAATGTACTAGTTATTACTTGGATATTATCTGAACAATGATAAATGACCCACTTTCAATACATTTGTGGGCTCTCTCACTACTAATCCTAACGTTCACCGAAAGAAGACACAGAGCAAATGCTTTCAACCATGATCCGCCTTTCTTTTCTTTCCCCTCTGACTACACATTTTTATTTTGTTTCCTGCATTCCATTTGCCATGTAGGTATAGGTATATATATTTTTTTTACCTCTTCCTGCCTTGTCCATTATTATTATTTTCACAGGGCATGTTCAATTTTGTCTTTTCATGCACATAAAAGTGCCTTTCTCTGTCACAGAAAAAAACAGTGTTATTTTTTGATAACGAAACAGATACAGCGTGCACACAGCAGGCATTATTGCAACAACATGTAGTATTGTGAAAGCTTCAAAATAGCATTTTTTTTGCTGAAAAAAAACCTCGTCTTAAGCCGTATACTTCACCTTTCCCATTTTATATACAACACATAATATCTAAGGAGGCATATGCATCTATTGTATATCTATTTATACTTTTTTTTAGAATTAGCCAGTTTATCAACAGAAAAACAGAGAGACAGCAGTAGAGACACACACACTATAGATATACAGCTTGCATTGAATCAAATACCCTGTTTTCTGTCTCAGTGATCCTGCTACCAACAACCACGAAGAAAAGGAAAAACTTAAGTTGGTTAGATATCTGCCACCATCGCATCGCAGCCACTATACTACACCGCCGCCGCCGCCACCACTACCACCACAAAATCTCGTTTCTTTTCTCAACTCAATAATACAACAACAATTTGAAGTAGTAGTAGTAGTAGGTTTAATAAATGATACAAAAAAATAACGTCCTATATTATAACAAAAGTACACAAAGAGATCATCATCATGATAGAGTTAACTGAAAAATAACTAATGGGTATATATAGTGATATACACGTCTTTGTCTTCACGAAAACTCCAACTGTGAGCTCACTCGCATCCTACTCAACAAAGACTCTTGCCATTTTGCACACAGGCGGGTATTTATATTTGCGACCAGAGAGAATTTCTACTGATGGTGGTGTGACAAACATGAAAGAGGTAGATCAATTCCAGAACAATACACAACCGGCAGAATTGTGCTCAGTATGAAAAAACGCAGAAAAAAATATACTATCCAGCATGGGCACTTGCGTTTTTTTTCTCTGGAGAGAGAGAAAAAAAACGAATACGCACGCGATGAAAATGAACACAACGGAAAACTAAAACTGTAAGACTAGTACAGATGTTAGATAGGAAGAGTAGAAAAACGAGAGAGAGAGGAAAAAAGTTGTTTTTTCTCTTCTTTTTTTTGTGTGAAAAGAATATGGGCAAGAAAAGTAAATACCCACAGTAAAGAGAAGTAAACGTGGCGGTCAACATTTCAGTTACTCACTGAAGCATGTAGTATTATCGTTGTCGATATAGATCTACCAAAATAAGAGAATTGTTCGTTTTTTTTGTACACTCAACAAACATAGACCTTTTTGGATAAGGCATTAGGTATTATCATCTTAAGCAAAAGTTGCATTGTATTTTTTTCTGTTTCATTCTGCATCACATATTTACCGTCTTATCACAATTGAGTGTGTACGTGTGTATTTACTTTTTGGTTATCTATTTTATTGCCTTACCTTTACATACGCTCTTTCCGTGTCGATCAGTTCCAAAACAACTTTTTTCGTTTTTTCCACATCCCTGGCACCCATTGAAACGTGGGAATGTGTTGGAGAGCTGCCGCCGCTCACACCAGCAACCGGAGATTCCGCTCCTAAGCTTCCAGCACTACTTCTTTGATGCGTTAAAGGATGATGATGACCTCCCCGCCCACCACGTTGCTCTTTGGTCCGACATATCCCTGTTACTTGTTCAGCCGTCTATTTAATCCCAATCAAACCAGTAGAGAAAACGGATTAAAATAAATTGTTGGTTATTTTTTTTTTACAAAATACACTAAAATGGCATTGATGAAATGTAAACGTACATTAGGAAAATGCCAAAATTTTATTTCCACTCATTATTATTATACTAGCTTGTTTTCAAGAGAGAGCTCTCTATCTCTACCACTGAACCACAAAAATTCCTGGAAAACCATCAACTTGAAGAAAAACAAACGACACTACACGGATTTCTTCACGTACAATGTGTGGAAAGAAGAAGAAGAAGATTGTTATGAACGGCTTTTGGAATAGAGGTTTAGTGGCACGCAGAGATTCATAAATCTTGGACCATCATGCAGTTCAAGGAAACCGTTGGATTTAGCAGTTCAAACTGTTATATAAATAGCTTTTTCTAGTGGGTGGGTAGTAGGTGTTGTAATACAAAGTAAAGGTAAAATTGAGTATTTTCCAGGTTGTAAAAAAGATAAAGAATGGGTAGAAGTAGCAGTAGCAGTAGGCAAGCATGTTTTGTGAATTGTTTCACCAGGGAAAATTTGCCTCTCTCTGCTGCAAAGTAATTCATGAGATGAAATCAATCAACTCCTCAGAGAAATTGCGGTCCTTGGAGTGAGCAAATAATATAGAAATGAATGTGGTGGTGCTAAAACTACTAGTATTGCTGCTGCTGTTACTAAACTACTTCTTTATTCTCAAAACTTGAAATAACAAAGTAATAGAAAAGGAAAATAAAAAAATGTTGCCCGTTCCATGCCCATATATTTTACAAGACTACCTCCATCACAAACTAAAGTATACAAGTTTGAAATTCATTTCTTTCCCAGTGAGTAATCCTTTTTCCACTCGAGCGTAAAACACCGCGCATCTCTCTCATTTTCTTCTTCTCCTCTGGCTCCCTCCCCACGTAAAGATAGGGGATCACTTGAATATAATGCCGTGGAAAATTCATTCCATGTTTGTGCATGAATATCCATTATAAATTTTTAAAAACCAATTTCCCATTAACTGGAAGTACGAGTTGTTTGGTGAAAGAGCTTTTCAAATGAATATTATTTTTCGTCTCTAGCATACTTCTCTTTAATGGTCTCCCGTCATGTGATAATACATATATACCTATAATTCTCTCCTCTTCTTCGCTGTGTGTATGCATTCGCAACACTAGCAGAAGAACCCCTTGCTGAAATGTATACACAAAAACGTACATACCTTCAACAAAGACTCAATTTCTGTTGAATCGGCTCGGGAAGCTCGACCACCTTGTTCACCTCCTGAAGCATGCCCTCCAAGTTCTTCCGTATCGGATGGGCTGAGATCCTTATCTATTTTTTTCCACAAAAGTTCACACACACACACAAATGTAAAATTCCCATTAAAAACATGAAAAGAAAGTTTGCACAAACAATATATTATTATTAGATACAAATACATTGCTGCCCAAAAATATAGATATCAACAACTTCATTCATTCATTCATACTTTCATGAGGTGCCGGAACGATGAGATGACTCAATATATCTTCAGTCAAAACTAAAGGGTCAGCTGGCGGTGGTGGGCAAACTAGCTGAGCAATTGCAGCATCAGCAGCAGCCAACGCCGCTGCCAATGCGGGGGGCTCTGTCCTCGACGAACGGAGCATAAGACAGAGGGAAAGCTCCTCTTGAAGCACCGATTCAATATACATCATATCAAGATCAGACACTATGGCACCATTGATCACTAGAATTTCGTCACCCTTGATAATACCTAGAATAAGATAGAAGAGAAGCAAGAGAGCAAAAAATCAGGTCATGTAAATGTACAACAGGAATACATGAAATAAATAATCAAGTCAAGTATTTTATTATATCTGTGGCAAAAAGTATATAAAGTGTTTGTGGTGGTACTGGTGGTGGTTTTGATCATAATAATGTTATGTTTTGTGTGATGTGTGAGGGAGAGCGAGTGACGAGTACAACGGCGTAGACGACGACACAGGCAGGGAAACATCAAGCTCAAAAAGAATTAGGTATTCATGGTAGGTTCAGAGATTCAGGGGAATAATGCGGGCGCAGGACGAATTAAGTGATGAAAATGGGATATACTTATTTCATATGGCAATAATATGATGATAGGAACAAGTCTTTTTTTACTACTTGTATGGTAGTATGCTATATACTAGTGGTAGTTGGAGAAATGATGGCGATGATGGTCGTGAAAAAAAAGGAATGGAATTTTGCGTGTGTGTGACCTAAAAATCTAGTTTGAAGACCACATTTCCCCGGAGAGAAATCGGATGAAAGCCGGGTTGCATATCCATGTATCGCTTTTTATATCCCCAGTTACAACTGTCTATTCAAGATATTCTTGTTGCGTATGTAAAAGAAGTAGCAGTAGTAAAGAAAGTAGTGGCATTTCTACACAATGTTTCGCTAGGCATAATAGTAGAGAAAATTATAAGAGTTTTCAACGATAATAAAAATAATATAAAAAATATAGAAATACTAACAAGACGAATATAAACTAGTTTTGTTATTATATACTATTACACATTAGACTATAAAACCTTTTACTTTGGTTCATGGATGAATAAAACAAGATTTAACTCGTCTTTTCATCTCCGACAGCTGTCTTCCTGTCAGTTGCCAAAACTAAGGCGGTTTTCTTAAATGGTTACAGAATTGACTATCTTCACAGGATAACTTTCACTTTTTCTTCTATACTTTTTCCTCTCTCTCTCTCCCTCTCTCTTTAATATAATGATAATGATGTCTCAAGAATCGGATAGGAATACGGGAGTATCCTGCCTGGTGAATTCAAAAAAGCAAAACCTGCTTCCTCCAAGGAAAGAGAGAGAGAAAGAAGATTTAACCAATATTCTTGTGAATTTTTCAACGTACACATTTATTTTACCTCCATTATGGAAGGAAGTTAAAGTAAAAAATCCTGTTCATAGGTAATGTGTTTCTTTTTTAAATTTCAAAGGTATTAAAAATGAAATTACAACAAGCAACTACTACTTTTTTATATATTGAAAATTGTGCAGCTTATAGTACAGTTCTACTCTACCACTACCACTACCTCATTTCCGTTGCAAACTACAAAGGTTAATTTGCTCTGGGAGTGTTTTTTTCACGGGATTAATAAATTCAGCTGAGGCGATTAACATTCAAATGCATTTAGATTTCATAATAATAATTGTATTAATATCAAATATAATAATGTTATATAATATGTATTATATGTACATACACGAAATATTCTCGTTTCTTTTCGTCTTTTCTAGAGTGCTGTTGAAAGTTTCCCAACAACCTCTATCGCTTCTCTTCTCCTGTTGTTGTTGTTGTTGCTGCTGCTTAGTATGCATCCAAAAGTCGTTTGTTTCTTCTGGAGTCACAGCGGTGGAAGCAGCACCAGCAGCAGTAGCAGCAGAACCAGCACCACCAGCAGTATTGTCCCAATTATATATATTATCTCCTTTAGCCGTACTTTTCATTTCCAAACCATCTACGTAAATAATAATGATAATATTCCCTTTCAGCACACACTCGCTAAGTAGACTTTTTGCCTTCTTTTTTTTCTCTCTGCATCATCACCACATCATGCTGTGCCGTGCCAGTTTATTATTAGTTCCACCAGCCTGCTTTCACTCTTCTTCAGGGCATTATAATACTTTTTTTTGTTCCAGCAAGCAGTATCGTAGCAGTAGGAGTAGCAAACTTGCTTGCTTTTGCACGGACATTTCGAATAAAGCATTATACCTTTTGCACAACAGCTTATCAGCAGAGAAGAAGAAGAAGGAAAATGGAGCATACTACTACACAACTACTATAAAGAAACAATACGGTGCAGACACAGACGGTGAAAATGAAAATTAGCTAGAGCTTCATTTTCCCACTAGCAGTGAAAGTCCTTAAGCCGACGAAGAAGAAGAAGAAAAAGAAGAGCAATAGTGGCATGATAATGTTTTCAGCTTTTTAGCTTTGCTTTTTCGATGTGTATTTTGGCTGTGATGGTGAAGGTGGTGGTGGTGGTGGTGCTAATACTGATGCTGCTGCTGTTGCTGCCACCGAAAAAACTCTTTCTGCATTTAATTGCATAAATACTTTTTCCTCATTCTTTATACTTCCCCATATTATCATCAACATGATCCAAACATCCTTTTGGCCATTGGTGCTGCTGATACTGCTGCTAGCTAAAAGCTAAAGCGGAATAAGCCATAATGTGTAGGTATGTATGTTTTGTAAAACGTCTATACTTGCTTGCTTTTACAACAAACTACTTTTTCCTTTTTCTCCAGGAAAATGAGTGATTTAGTCGTTTTCACCAACGAGGACGACGGTGAAAGCGAAACGTAAAAGAACAAAGTGCTAGAATGAGAAACGCAATAAAATTAAAGATTTCTCCTCTTTAAATATCCTCCGTTAAAATATACAGTACATTCGCTGCTACAACTCAATAGCTAGTAATGTACTATACAGTCTTTCTGCATATTAGGTACAATATTTCTACTTGAGATCAGAAGGGCTTTGAGAAATTGTGTTGTATTGTAATTTAGTGCACAGGGTGATTATACTTGAACATTAATGCGCGCTCTCTTGCCAATAATACAAAACGGTTAACGGTATTGAGTGCAGTATAAGCAAAGTAGTGCACATTATACGTGCCTAGAGCTAGAAGCTTATCGCGTAGTTAAAGTGTAACGTGTAGAATGTTGTATCCATTTAAAAGGAGAGAAACAACATGAGCATCTTTAGCAAAAAAACTTGCAAAAGTATTAAAACGTTGTGTAGTAGTTATAGTATACGTAGCATAAGGTGGTAACAATATATATATATGGTATATAATATATACATATACCTACTTACCTAGATGATAGGTGGGTATAGGTACATATACGTACTGGGAAATTGGAATAATATCTGTATAGTATTGTGTTTCTTTCTTTATATCATGTAACTTGAGTAATAGGTTGTTGGGCAGAATATCAGAGTGAATAAAGGAATTTCTGCTCGGTGGTGTATGATCATGTTATTACGGCCGTGTGTATTATCTTGAAAGCTATAACGATGCCGTGATGATGTGGTGGTGAAAGGGAAGGATTATTCCAGGAACAAAAATGGTTTAGGGTGGCTGGTTACATTATTATTGCCTGTGGTCTTGTTTTGTATATATAATGCACTTGACTGAGAAATGATATTATGAATAAAGGAAAGATAATAATAATAATAATAATAGTAATGATAATGTGTAAAACAGAATACGCAGAATAAGAACAAGAGTAATACACTTTTTATTGCATACAACTCGCCCACTTTTTTGTTTTAAAAAAAGGGAATGTATAAAAACGAGAAAAAAAGTATCATTACCATTACTGAGAGCTGTCATAAAACAAAGAGAAAACAGAGAAAAGCCGTATTATCGCTGTTTCAAGCCAAAGTGTACACGCACACACATGTGCACATTTTGTCTACTAGAAAGATGTATGTATATTAGGTATGCTTAAATACATACATTTCTCTCTTAACACACAGAAACCTCTGGAGTTGCGAAAAGCAATCGTAATAATAACAATGAACATTGCTATTGATACTATTACTACAACTACCATCATCACCACCATCACCAACCACTATACACATATTACATTATCTGGTGATAGTGGTGGTGATGCTGGCAATAGTATAGTATCTATAGAAGCGTTTGGATAAAATATTATGATGGGTCAGACCCATTTTTCACTTACATAAGTGTCAATCAGATCACTACGGTGTGGGACAAAATAATTCGTATCAGGAAGGTCACGTCGCTTTTTTACCCGAACAAAATGCTCCATAGGAGCCAGTCCTTTACGAGCACATGCGCTTACAAGGAACTCTTCTACTGACATGGCATCCTTCAACGGAACGGTAACGACCTAAAAACATTTTGTTTTAAACAAAAAAAGTAGAATTTAGTATTTCTGCAAATACATTCTTCTACTTATAACAACTGTGAACAAAACTGCTTTGTTCTCTTTTTTATGCAACGTAATCATAATATGCTCTCAAACAAACCATGATTCATGATTCCATCCGTTTTTCTTTCAGTTTAAATCATTTTTAGTGCAAAAAGGCACACACTGCTATATAAACTGCTCTTCACGTTCTACTTGCATAACCGTCGTAGTCATTTTAGGTAGTGCAAAACACAATTTAGTAAATCGATGAGGTTTTTTTTATTATTTCAGATGCTGGCGGACGAAAAACTAACCAATTCTCTCCTGAAGCCTCCATTTCACGAATCATATCATCGTTAATCACACGTGAAGTTATAATGTTCTTTGCCGCGTTATATTACTTGTGTTTCGCCAAACGAGTCCTGTAGGCGGTGATGATGAAGATGATGATAATGATGATGGTAATAAAGGGTGAATAACTTTACGGATCTTTACTTTTTAGAAGATGTCCAGAGAGAAAAACGGAAATGGAAAGCGATATAGTGTTGCTGTTATTATTGAGGGGATATATTGCTGTAGTTTTCTTACTGTTGTGAATCATGGTAGTATGCATGTCATTGGAATGTTTTTGACATTCCAATTTAGTCAACGTACACAAAATTATATAATAAGTGTATTTATTTATTTACTATATAGGTATATATACCTACCTGATTATCTGGAAGGGAGATTTTTGCAGTTCGTTCATTCTCCCTATCGGATGAGACGTGAAGGGAGCGTCTGGAAGAAGCGCTATTTGAGCGAGAAAGAAGTGGAGCTCGTCGTTTCGTTGCTCCTCGACCTGCCAATAAATTACTCAAAAGGGAAGGGCTCCTGGCACATACATACGCGTGAAATGACGATACCGTGAACACTCCGAGACGATTGAGCGTGTTCTTTGTTGTTCTCGAGACATGAGATAGCAAGCTCTGTAGTACACGCAAAAAAACACAGGGAAACAGGAAAATAAAAACAGTAAATAAGAAACGTCAAATATACATGCAGTATTTTTCAGTTGAAAATCTCACGAAATAATGGATGAAAAAGTTAAATATAGTAATAGGCACTCAACACCAGAGAATCTTTTCTTTCTTTCTTTCTTTCTCTGCTTGTTTACCTTTGGATTGGGTAATTCTCCACCTTGAAGAGAGGCCATGTAACATCTTAAACGAAATTGTTCACAATGTAATCTCTCTATATTTTCCTCCCATGTTGCAATCTGTTGTGCAAGCTGCTGCCGTGTTTCTGGATCAGCCACTACGGATCTTTGTAGCTCTGCCATATGTCGCAATTTTCCATCCTAATATTAAAAAGTATAAAAAAACAAATCCCATTAAACCAGCAGCTCTTGTATGTATCGATACCTTTTTTACGCTCCCATTACATTCAGTACCCCTGCAGAATGCAAAAAAAATCATGTGGGTGGTAGGAGTAGTAGCAGTAACTTAATATGAATATATAAAAATAGATGAATTCCGGCATTACAATAAATCCTTTAAACAGTGCAGTGGTATGAAACTACTACCTCTACTACTACTACTACTAGAAACTACATAGAAGCGATTCATTCCATACGAAAACTTTACTTGTGAAAAATAAAATACTATTTTCCAATACAATAACAACATCAACAACAGCACATGCTCTATATACACGCTTCACTAGAGTGACTACACGACTTTACAGAGTTTTCATACAAATTGTAACAATTTACTAGGTATATACATAGTTATCTAAAAAAAACCCCCCGTTTTGTAATTCATCCGGATAAAAACATTTCCCTGTTGAAAAGNCTCTATATACACGCTTCACTAGAGTGACTACACGACTTTACAGAGTTTTCATACAAATTGTAACAATTTACTAGGTATATACATAGTTATCTAAAAAAAAAAACCCGTTTTGTAATTCATCCGGATACAAAAATTTCCCTGTTGAAAAGCTAAACTGAAACCAACTACTGTAACAATGCAATAGCAGTAGCAGCGGCAGAGAAGCGGTCTGTCATGCAAATCACGAGAAATTTAGGATGCGTAAAAATATTTGTAGCTCCAGCGATTACACTCTAATCTTTAAAAGTACATCAACAAAAGAACACGTTTACTTGGTGTGTGCAGTACATTTATTACGTGAACAATTTCAATGCATATACGCAAATGCAAAAAAAAATCTTTTTATCTAAAGCATGAACGTACTCTATGGGTATTGTGATATCTCACAACAGCACGAAAATATACGTCCACTTTCATTTTTTTACGCTGTGAATATAAAATGCTGCTAAAAAGTATTGTACATGTGTATAGGTATATTTATAATTTGGTATTTATTTCAAAAAGACAAAGTTTTTTTTTCTCGTCCTTTCTCCTCTTCTTTCTTTTTATTATATCTTTTTTTTCTTTTTAAGCTCAGTGAAGTTTAAGAGAAAGCGTTTTGAAGTGAAGAAGGAAAAAGTGGTAAAAGAACAAGTAAAACAAAGAAAAATTTCTTTTGTGTGTCGGCTCTTCCAAGTTCCAACGAATAAGCAAAGACAGAATTCTTACTTAGACATATTCTCTGTTGGCAGAATTCTCTAAGGAATAGTAGAAAAGCATTGTTTGTAACCGCTACAGTTATATATAATAATAATAATAATAAAAAAGAAATGCATATAGACAATTTTGGCCTATATTTCATTAATATACTGTACTACTATATATATGTATACTACCTACATACCTATAATGCGTTTTGTTAAAACAAAGAGAGAGAGATAGAGTTAAGCTATTATCCATGAACCAACGAAAAATTTGTATTTCTGTATAATATAACTATATTTTAATAGAAAGTAAATTTCATATTATTAAGTGGACATAAAAGACTTTATATATTCAGCTACTGGATACAT
>JAHZMT010003759.1:0-12782 GCA_027743785.1 Sinhomidia bicolor
AGCGCAGAAGAAAAGTTTCCTTTGCAGAAGATTACTATTATTACTTTTGCTAATTTAATCTCATCTACTACATAAGCAAAGTCTATGATTTTTAATAAGCATTGCACGCCAAACAAACAAAAAATTTCCTCCTACTTCTACTATCCTACTACACTGTGTATACGCCTTCACAATACAATGTCCGTGTGCTAAAATAATCTTTACACACACACTTATTTTAGAAACAACGATTCGGAGTTTGTTGGATGCTCAGTCAGCAGCAGCAGCAGCACCAGGGTAGACGACCGTCAACCGTGGTTCTCTTCTTTTTCACAACTTCACTGTCAGCGATGATAACTGGGATATTATCGTTGGCAGAAGCTTACGGATATTTTCGGAGAAGAGAAAACGTTCCTTATGCATAAAATAGTAATGACTCAGTCTGTCAAAGTAACAACCAACTAGAAAATACGAAAACCCACAACAGGGGTACAAGAAAGAAAGAGGTAATAAAAAATGCAAGATGTTTTTGAGTGGTGCACATACATACAGATAGCTGTATATATTGTGCACAACATTCTGCTTTTATACTTGATTTTAAAACGCACACGCTCAGACAGAGCACAAGGGACAAATGCCCATAAAAAGACACAATGCCAGTGAACCTACATACTTACAAACCAAGGGGTAGGCAAAAGGGAATCACTTAGGTTAGCAAAGTATATATATGCATTTCACAAATCCTCTCCCTTTCAGATATCGTGCAATATGAAGCTGAATCCAAATGTGCAAGCCTGGTTACTTTTTTTGGAAAGGCATAATAAATGCTTATATATATATGCATGTTGAGCAACTTTTTGATCATTGTATTCAATAAAATATTTGGCCAGTTTGGCATCTGTGTGTAGTGGTGTATTCAGAATAAAGTTTATGAAAATGTTAAAAGTGTTCTTTCATTTCCGATCCCACTGCGTAGAGTATGGATCTCGGTGAATAATACCAAAGCTTATATTGTATCAACGACTTTTGCATGTACATGACACACAGTAAAAAAACAAGGAGTAAGCATCAAACCGACGGGAAGTATTGCATATTGCATTGCCCTGTCACAATTGAAACAGAAGCTAAAAAGCTGTTACCAACTCTTTTTTCGGGTAAAAAGGGAAAACCCTTGCGTAGTGCTGTTGTTGATGTTGTCTGGTAGAAAGAAGTCGTTTACCATTATCGAGTGAACGTGTGTAGGTTGTTTCGTTCGTGTGAAACTATATTAGTAGAGCAGATCGTCAAGTGAGCAAGAACTGATACGGCATGAGGATTAAAAGAAAGAGAGAGAGAGAGTCAGACCGTTTTTTGAAGAAAAAGTGTTTTCTCATGTTATTTTCTTGAGTCTGTTCAGTTATAAAAACCGTCATTGAATTTCAAAACAAATTCAGCGTAAGTATTTTTTTTCCTCTTTGAATTTTCTATACATGTGTCCAAACATACTTGTTATGCAAACACACGAGTGAGAGCTAATTCATGGTTTTGAAAATAATTAGACTAGCTGAAAGACACCTTGTCTTGCGTCAGTATGGAGAAGTAAGAAAAGTATGTACTGTTTTTGTGTGAGTTGCTTTTTATTATGAAGTGTGAGTGAACCTTTGTGCTTGTTCTCCCTGCATTTTGTATGTAAAACAAGTTAACTAACATCATCATCGTACATCGTACTACTACCGTAATAATATATTGTATAAATGTCAATATATTCGGTTTGGTTTGTTAGGGGGAAAAGAGCTAGGTTAATCTGTCAGCACATTGAAAATCAAAAGAGGAAACTTGAAAACCAATAATTTTTTTCCTTCCATGATTTACAAATAAATGCATTCCACAAAGGGATATTAATACCTTCTCATTTTTAACTGGTCTCTTATTTTTGGGGGAGTTCAGGTTCACTGAAAAATACACCAAGAAATGTGTTCGGGGTTAGAAAAAATAATATTAAAAATACTCGATTACGCCCTACATGCTGCTGCTATATACACTGACAAAGTAATAGTCATAATGATTCAAGCGTAGTAGCACGACACACACAGTTATACATACTTTCAAAGTGATTCTGGTTTCTTTGAAGAAAAACGTAAAGGGAATTTGTTGTTACAGAGAGAACGAGCAAGTTCAGATAAACAAAAACTGGGAATGCATGTTATGTGCGTGAACTTACCAAAATGTTGATGCTGCAACAGCGGTTTCCCGGCGTATCATCATCATCATATACCACCGTGACTCTAAATAGCCAAATTTTTATGTGAGGTGAACTGTTAAATTAGGGAAAAAATAAAGCTAACATGATGGTGGTTCATAGTCATGCATGTGGAGTATTCCATGTATGTGCATACATCTCCAAAAAAAGCACGAAAACTGTCGGTAGAAATATATGCCATATTCTGCATACCTTTTTTTCTCTTTAACTACTTTGAGATATGAGAAAGTAAAGCTAAAAGTATGTGTCAGACGGAAACAAGAATTTCCTGATATATTTCTTCATAAGGCAAACCCAAAAACACTATACACATAAACACGTAGTTGATAAAGATATATTATATATGGCTTGCACCAAAAAGCTGCGTAAGAAGACACAAACAAATTACAAATTATCTACGTACCAAAGAGCCGGCGCCGGTAATATGATTTCAATTTATTTATAACACTATTACCCTAGTCGGTACAGCGTCGCTTTACTTTGTTCTTAATAATGAATGGGTCAATGTTATTAAATTGTAAACAGGTACATGTGTGAAAATTTAATATGATCGTTTTACATCGTGTTCATGAACTCTCTGTAGATTTTATGGTAATAGTTTTGAAATGGGACCAGCTCTTTTACTTTCTTCCGTTTTCTTGCTGGTTTAGTTTGGATAAAATATGCATGTGCATTTTCTAAATGTTTTCACTTCATAAAGATGCACAATTATTTATTTACTTGGACCATTAGGGTAAGTGTATTATGAATTACTTACGATTTTGTTTTTTTTCAGGTCGATGTGGCGGAAATTGTACAAGATTTCATTTAATTTAATTCAAGTACATACATAGGTGTACATTATAAATGTATATAGATCACTGACTTCAGGTGGACACCTAGTCCGTAAGAAAATTTCACTTACATATATCAACCAGTCGGTTTTTCAAAGTAAATTACTGGCACACGAGAAAGCTTTAATATATTTTTCAAGTGATTCATTCATGGTTGATAATGGTTGGTGACTACGCTCGTCGTGTGCCTACATGAGCATATCTTTCTTTATACAAAACTAAACGATAGGTGTGCGTGTGTTTCTCAGTGTATGCAAGTTTACATAGTGTGTGTTTTGTTTTCGCTACTCCTTGATGAATCATAATAAAGAAAATAAGGCGGATTGCCATGTATTCGGAAGGATAGAGAAATGAAAAGACAAGGGTGAATGAGTTCCGCTCGTCTCGTCGTCATTTCAGTCAGTGCAATGTAAGCTGATACGGAATATACGTCCGGTTTTATATGACACACGGACTTTTTCGAACCTAATTTTTGTAAAGTAAAAGAAACTATACGAGATAATATGACAAAATTGTTGGAGGAAAAGAACTGTGAACAAAGTGAAAGTAACTAATCCACGTTATGTATAGCAGGCAGAATTATTGCGAGCAAAATTCTTTGTGAAGTGAAGTGAAGCAAACCGAGATATTCTAATATAACTTCTTATTGTCAGGATGTCTAGCGGTCGTCCAATTAAATGTGTGGTTGTCGGTGATGGTAAGACTTTCCAAGCTGAAAAGTGTTAATGCAAAAAAGACAGTAGTGAATTACTATATGATCTTGCAATGAAAGAGTGAAAAAATTGTCAAAATGAAAATTGCAAAAAGTACAACTGATGTATGTTGGCATTATTTTTGCAACTTTGTATTCACAGGATCATAGTGCAACCACAAAGTATTTAAAACATGTGCAGTAAAATATATAGCTGTTTTTAAACGTTTCCTTTAGACGGACGTGTTTCTAGTATGTTTTTCTATCGTCAGTCCATCATCGTATGAAAATGTGACATCGAAATGGTTTCCAGAAATAAAGCATCACTGTCCAGACGCACCGATATTGCTAATAGGTAAAGTATAACAATGGGGAAAGTTGAACTAATAGTAATTTTTCTCTGAGTATTTTTCATTTTGATGTTGTAAGAACAAATGGGTTTCTACAAAATATTAAACACGTTTATAGGTACAAAGTTGGATTTACGAGATGATAAAGAAACTCTAGCTCAATTGAGTGAACAAGGCTTATCACCAATTAAACGAGAACAAGGACAACGATTAGCCAACAAAATTCGTGCTGTAAAATATTTGGAATGTTCGGCACTTACACAACGTGGTTTAAGACAGGTTGGTACTTTTTTCAAGTTATGTTAAGTTTTATGCAATCAAATCATTTTAATTTTTTGGGAATATTTTCAGGTATTTGACGAAGCTGTTCGAGCAGTTTTACGCCCAGAACCAGTACGTCGTAGGCAGAGTAATTGTGTCATGCTTTAAGATTAAGTCAGTTAGTAAAAGAGCATTTTCAGATTATATTATTACATTTGAACAAATCAATTTTTCTCAAGATAACTTATACTTTATAACGCCTTTTTACCAAAAAAACTACTGAAATGGGGAATTGAAATTTCTACGTAATATTACTAACAAACTTATTCAACTTGAATGAAGGGTGATGAAAATTTTTTACCGGTCGTACTTTCTACATGAACAATAATGAAATAGATTATTAGAGCAAAAGATTTTGTGTTAGATACTACTGAATCATTATGAAAGCCTCGATTATACTTTCATACCGGCGAATGTTACTAAAGATTTACAAATAAAATGTTGCGCAAAAGATATATGCTAATTTCACGAGTATAATATATACAAACTTTTTATCTAGGATAAAAATTCCAGGGATGAACTTGTTGGAGCGATTAGATGATTATTAATTTAGAGTCTAATATAGTACGGTTCGTATAATTTGTCAAAGAAGTACTCTGATCAATGAATCTGCATTGTAAAATGCATATATAAATATTTACAACATGTTTTACTAATGATTACACTGTGAATGGTACGCCATGTGAAGTATTAGCAAAGTAATTGGACCAGCTAGGGCAAATTAATTAAAAAAATATTGTTCAATCATTGTGTTGGAATAACTGTTGGAATCTCAGTAACGGTTATGAAGTTCAAAGCTAGAAATTATATAGCACAAAATCTTTCAGAGCTAAAATTACTGCTGCTTAATGTTAAAATAGAGTTAGGATTTTTTGTCTTTGCTGAAATTTTCGAATTATTTGTGTACGGTAGTACAATTTCTGAAAGACAGAGTTGACAAACTTGTACATATACATGTATGTATTTAAATGAAATAATATATTTTGAATATTGGTTTTAATTGACGGAACTGTTTGGGAGTAAATATCGAAAAATGCTTGCAAGGCTTTATCCTTCAAAACGTGAACTGGTCGTGATCGTTGTCAAAAATACCAAAATATGAGTAATATTAACTTAAAAAGGAGCTCTCAATTTAAGAACTTCATAGCACAGATATAAATTTATTTTAGATGACATTTTCAATTTATATACTACACACTATATGATTTTGAGCTTTACATTTTTCAAATGTCTATACAAATAGGCTACACAATTTGTTTTTTATGGTGTCTTGACCAACGAAAATGAGAATATTATAATGAATTTATTTAAGAACACGCCAATGACCTGCACACTGTAGTTTACTTTTTTAACACATGACAGGATGATTTTAATTTATTATTGCACTAATGTACTGTCTGTTCTACGTAAGTAACTATATATTGTTATAAGTATTAATTTTTAAAATGTAAGATCCAGGCTTGTCATTTTATTCATTTATTTATGTAACGAGGTTCTTGTATTTCTGCTGTTTATTTTACGAAAAATACATAATTTTACATCATAATAGTGTTTGTATTTTAAGCAGTCTACTTGCCTACAGCTAAGATTCTGCATTTCACTCAACTGAGCTAGTCAAACATATTGACATTTTAACTGTATTTTTAAAATTTACAAGATGTAAAAAGCTAATAAAAATTGAGACGGGAACTACTACTACTTGATAACCGGTTTGACTGCTAACAGCCCCCAGCTTTGTCAAAGCCTTCCTAAATTTCCCAAATATGAGCAGGTACGACTGATATTGCTAACCAAAATAATAAAAGTAATAATATCAATGATTTTTAACTACTCAGAAGAATGCGTTTCTGGAAAGTCATAATGAAACTTTTCATGTTTATCAATGAAGGGAACGTGTCATCGTAAATATGGGGAAATTTCCATATTGTTACCGTAAATATAAATAAGAGCAAAGCATTTTCTAGTTCAGTATCAAAATAATCTAGATCAAAAAAATGATAAGTATTGATTAAATGACGCATCAAGTGTCTTTTATTAACAGTTTACTACAATGGCTAATAGAATGTAATTATTATAATTATGTATGCAAACACAACAGGGCTTATCTTTGGTACGTCCTTGTCTTGTATTATATTTACTGATAAAACCTTGTTTTTTGTCAGTTTGCTTGTATTTACATTTTGTTTTACCGTACGACGAATAATTAATTATATTTTGCTTAATTTAGATAAAAATCATTCTTTGGCTCACAATAAAAATGACTAAAAATAATTATTGTTATTTAATAAATGGAAAGATTTGTCTACAGTGGAAAGTTATTTCATTTCGTTAGCAGTCTTCACAAAGGCATCATGTAAACAGCAATTTTTCCAATCATTCCTAAATGATGGTCAAAATACCGTCTAATTTTACATGCAACATTGATTCTACCATATCCCGTATATTTAAACTAGACACTATAGTATAGAAACTAAAACATATAATAAAAACTAAGTAGCTAGTAGAAAGTACTAGAACCGGGTATGTACATACCTACATAAGTTTATAGTCAATCCAGTTAGTTAGGAATAAATTGCTTTTGTTTTGGTGGACATGGAATACATACAACATGTTGAGCTGATTCTATGAAAATATTTCTAGTAGAAAACTAATATTTGTACAAAATTTATTGGTTATCTAATATGAGTCTCATCGCAAATTATTTATGCGTTTATTGCATGTATAACCCCTTTCGATTATCACATGTAATTGTAATGTTAATGTATGTAGGTATGTATGTATGTATGTATAATGATTGTAGTATAGTGTGTTGTTATAACTTTGCGGTAAAATTACTTAATATTTGACGACCTGAGTGATATTAAAAATGGATTGATTGAAATGGTGGTGCTAAATTTGCTACATTACTACATTGAACATTTATTTGAGATTTTAAAAAGTATTATAGCTGCCTTCACAAAAACAGTTAAATAATAGCTATCTCGGTTTCATTGTACTACCATCAAACATTGTTCAGTTTGGCGAACCAAATTAAAAAAACTAAACCAATGAAAGGCGAAATTACATTAGGGCAAACTATCCCGACGTCGTTTTTCTGCATTTCCATTTGCACAATTTCTTCAGCTTTCCATCTTGCCACTGCATCATTTGGATTGCCATGCTCTTCAGGATCAAACCAAAGTCGCATGCAATGTTCTTTATCATCGACGACTTTCCATGAGTGATCCCAAATTGTTTCGCAAAATTTGGTTGCAATTGTTTTCGTAAACATTTTTAAATGTCATGCATTTTGAGGCAACGGGACACTGATTTCTACCATTCTTCCATATAAAATTGCTTCCCCAATTATCTGAGAATGGCCACAACAATTTAGCTTCATGACACTAGTACTTAAAGCAGAATAACAACTGAAAACTGATATCTCTTTTTAACAAAAAATACCTGTACACGTGTAGTCATCAACACAGTCCTGAAACCATGCCTCACAATCAGTTCGACAGAGGGGGACATTGATAAATCTCTGTTTGCGAATCTTTTGCTGTACCTGAAAAAAAATTACAAAAGTGTCCGTTCGCGTATAGGAATATCATTTTTAAATGACACGTTGATGAACTAACTAATCATTCACTAACGTTTACAAGCCAGGGACCAACATTCGGCGAGCACTCATAAAAGCACAAGTCTTGCACAAAATGCCGTCTGCACCTTGATGATAAGATTTTTGTGTGTGAGCAATGATTCCATTCAAAGTTGTACATGTGTTCGGTGTGAACCGATACTGAAGTCTTTACCGAACAACAGGACCTGTTTGCCCAAGGAGAACACTAATTTAAAACAAAATATTTTTATCTTGTTATTTAGTTGCTCAAGACGAATATTGCAGTATAGTTAAGTCAAACCGTTAACTACTTACATGTGCATGTAAACTATCCTCTGGTCCAGGCTTAGCTTTGTGATTTTGGGCGGTCATGCATACATCCGTTAGTTCCTTCACTGCTGCCTCAAATGTTTGCCGATTTTCATCGGCACCTAAATATGGAACGTAAAATAATACCAACAGAAAAGTTGTAAGATGTGCCCCTATATGGCCCATTTTGGCACTGGGAGAGCTATCCCACACAAACAACTATGGAATGTAATATTTTTGTGTACTTTTCGAACAAAATGGATGCTTCAAAATGGGGTCGATTTTTTTCAAAATGGCTATTTTTTATGTTTAGCTTATAGCAACTGGAAGGAGTCTAGCGGGCAGGGTCCACTCTTTTGCTTCTGACTCTTTAAAGAGTGCAAAGAGCACGTGTAATTGATGAAATATGAAATCTCATTCCCCTATTGTACAAGATACTCATACGCAGAACGCACACGCTCATGTTCCTCCATTGCCATTCAATTATATTAGGAAATATTAATTATATCAAATGCGCGAGTACAAATGCATGTTAAATACTGCTCTGAACTGACCCAATGCTCAATACTACTAAACCAGTCAGTTTGGTTGTTGTAAGCCTATTAGACAGACACATCACACCACAAGCGTCAACGCTTACTACTACCGGATTGTTGTACAATAGAATATCTGCAGTATACGTTTAAGACTATAATAAGAGGGTTATTGTCACTCACAACATCCATGTTATTTAGTGACGAGCACGAAAAGACTGAAAGTCATAAACTGCAAATAAGTAAAAAGTGTTCCATGCATGCATATAAAACGACCCCTTTTGCTTGGCAAGTCTTTAGCGGTATTCTTCCATTTGTGAAGCTGGAAATTTCTTCTCAGGAGATAAACTCATGTTGTAAGAAGAGCAATGCAATGTTGTCCAAAGAATTGCTCATGCCCAAGTCTAAGGAAATTCAGCTGAGAAGAGAAACGTGTTTTTGTTCATAGGGATTACAAACGATAGTAAATAATACCAGCATGTATGCCAATAGATGATGAGGGGAATCACACAATGCAATGCTACTACTAACAAGACTTTTTTGATTTACATTCGCATTTCTTGGCAATGCTTTATAAGTTAATTATACCTACATACTTGTATGTAAGTATACTTTCATACATGAAAGTTTGTTATGACACTATTCTAGCGAAACCGATTCATATAATGCATAATTAGAAATTAATGAAAATGCAATAAATTATTTAAAAATGCTGATTCTGGAAAATTCCATTCAAGCGGTCATTCGAATTAATGGGCTTCTGTCATAAATCATGATGATTCAAAAAACTCACGAATGAAATGAAACGCTTTAAAGTCAAATTATATTGTTGTTAGAATCTTCATCTTTAATTCTGCTCGTTACATTTTTCACATAAAATATTCCCACATTTAGATCCATTTAATATTATATAGAGGTAAGACACGGACTGTAGTAAAATTAAAATGAATTGACCAGTAAAATGTTGCATCCATTTTACACTTTTTCACAGTGCCAAAATGAACGCAGAATGAAGTCTTCGTCTTCATGGTAAATACAAGCAGCACATGTACAAATTTTTGCACACCTGATATTTCACATTAGATACATTTTTGTTACATAAACGGATATTGAGCGCACAATAAACTTGTAAATGTTCAATGTTAGGTTTGATGATGTCAATCAAGTATGACCATTGTTGATTAAGAGTCCAATAAATTTTCAATTAAAGAAAAAATTGTATATCTTAACTTTAAATGCAATGTATCTATTTATGTTAGTATTATCGTTTAGCCGAATTTCGATTAAAAGTTTGATAACTTTTGCAGACAAATATTATTATAATGATTGACACAACGTACCAAGTTTCAAACGTACACTACAGTTTCTTGTAAAGTACAAGCAATGTCCTTCCTTCATCCAGTGTGGCAAAATGAAATTGTAGTAAAAATGGGAGCAACAAGTTAGTTACATGTAGCTAACTGGCGATAATAAAACTTGCTTTGGTGGATACGCAGAATATAACAAGAGAATTAAAACAAGTAAATGTCTCTGTTGTGTATGCGATATTTGGCATATTTATACATGGGACTTAAAACACTAAAAATAAATAATAAAAAATTCCCTATAACAAAAGTGAACAATGAATATCATTATGAAACTAATGTTTACTCACTATCACATTTCTTTATAAGCAAAGACGCATTAACTGATCATCTAAAGGGCCTGCATTTTCTTGGGTAGCCACCACAAATCCAAACACAACGGAGGATCCTGAAGTGTTATACGATTTCATATTACATCTAAATTTTCAACCAGCACAATTGTATTGCTAAATTTCTGAAAGTACTAATCAATCACGAATTGATCTGCCTTTACAAAAGTCATGAAACATCACGTTGAGTTCACAATCACCAGAATACTCTTGATTTCCCAAGCAAAACTATCTGTTACGATTTTTAATAATATGTTCATTCGTATGCTATATATACCATACTTACTCACGTATACATACTAACATTACATAATCATATTTTAACTTTGAACTTGCATTAGTTGGATTACTGAAAATCTACTCACATCTTACATTTCATTTCGATTTTGAAATGCAAGGTTAACTAAATACTTTACATTTTATAATTTAATATAATATATATCGTTTTAAATATATTCTTTAAAATTTAACCGACCGAATTAATTAGGTATGTACAATTAAATTTAGTAGCAATAATTATTAGCAGCAGTTTATAGAGACGACCATTTCCTGAAACTTATTAACTTGATGATAGCTTAAAAGTAAAGAAGTCACTATTCACATCTGTCTTTGACCGTCATCATTATCAGGTTTGTTTGGTTGATCAAATACAGGGCACTCAAGTAAACAGGATTTTCTCTAAAAAAAATTCAGATATGTTTTTATTACTTAAGATTAATTTTGAATGTAAAATCATTTGACATGATGCATAGGAATTATTGCTTACAAGCCATCCCGAAAATACTCCTTCAGAGTTGTCGAAAAGCGTTTGGAATACTTTACAAATTCTCGTTTTCTCTGTTCCAACAATGCTCGTGCATTTGGATTGGGTACTAATGCAGATACAGCTGCTACCGCATCAAGTACCTTTTTGATCGTACTAGCGATTTCCCTATTTGCAAGATGAATAAATTGAATTTTAGCCATTATTGAGATGTGAGGTGACAAAACAAAATATTTCTAACATACATAATAAATGTAATATATATATAAATGGCCTTACTTTATGGTTTCAAGGAATGTTTTTCTATCTATAATTTCATCTGGAATGCGGCTTAGGATACGCTTTAACTGAGCAGACTTTTTGCTCAACTCACGGAATGGCTCCTCACTGCGACTGGTGCGGTACTCGGAAGCTACTTAAATAGCAATCATAAAACGCCTGTATTCATTTGAACTCGCCAAAAAAACATGAAAAGAATTTAGCAGATAAAATGGATTTTCTGTGATACCTTCGTTATCATCGGGCGTTCCTTGAAGCCTAAGAATGGCTTCATTTAATCCTACATTTAGCTCTGACTTTTTGATTATGGCAAGAGTTAATTCAAGACCAATTCCGGGACACGATGCTTCTGCAGCCGCTAAAGCATTTCGAACCGCAGGTGCAGCAGAGTCAGATTTTGACATCTAATGTGAGTAAAAAAACTTTTCAGTAATTTATCAAACCACTTCAAAATGTTTCCAGTTTTATTTGTACCTGCGTCAACACGGGACGGAGAAGCAGCGGGTGTACCAATGGGACAAGAGGAGTGTTCTCGCCCATTGTCATCCTGATCGGTATACTTCTTACAATGTGCAATGCAAACTTAGTACACAACTATCTCTGTTCAAAAACACACAAATAAACCAACAATGAAAAATGATTTCTAAATGCATCCAATAAAAGAATGTAAAGTGTTGGAAATCCAGTCTTCTTCACAATTAATCCTTTGATGTACAAACAATCAAAAAATCTTATTAAAAACGTTTCACTTGTCTACTTTGTCGCATTATTTGGTATATACATAACTATGCACCTGTTAAGCGTTCAAATTATCACAGAAGCACACTGTGACACACTAATTTCTTTTTGTGATTTTTGTTGCCACTTTGCAACGTGCAAATGATGCTGCTACTAAATTCAAATTCAAACTTGAGCTTATATTAAGTTTTTGTAATCTATTTATTCACAAAGAAGAATGGAATCAATCAATATAGTAAAAACTTTTATACAAGTTGCACTTTTTGATAATTTCAAAAATTAAAACTTTCTTCGACGATCAACCCTTCCAAACTAACTTGTTTCCATTCTTTATATACATAAATAAATTCATTAAATAATAATGCACTGGATGACGGGATTGTTCTTTACATTTTTTAATTTTCCTTTGTTAGTTTTCTTGGTACTATAAAATAAATACAACTACAACAATACACA
>JAHZMT010003760.1:0-17289 GCA_027743785.1 Sinhomidia bicolor
GCATACATACAACAGGCAGCAAAAAAATGTTTTGTTTTCATGTCTGCATTCTATCTGTTGTCTGCTTGTCGATTTTCCTAGTGTGTTGGTGGGTTATATAAGGAAACAAGAAAAAAAAAGAATGAATGCACTCACTGTCCTTCTAATGGCATTATGGTATTTTATATGGTCTCTCGCCACGACTTGAATGGGTGAAATGAGGAAAAACGAAAATTGGAAGGAACAACGCGAATACTTCACAAGAGAAAAGGAGGATGACGATAGGATAATGACGGTGATGATCTCGTATTGAACTGCGTGCAAGAAGAAGTAGAGAAGAAGAAAATAGTTGACAGGAGGACAGGATTCTCTGTTTTAGATGTTTGTTTTGTTTAACTTTTTTGTGAATAGGTGAGAAGAAATGCGCACAAAAGAGAGAATCTGATAGCGTAAGCGTATAGATTACAGTTAAGCTAATCACTCTGCTAACTCGACAGGGCAAGCATAAATATGTTAGTATCGTGGTTTGGTGATCGACTTGTTTCAATGCCCGTGAGCTGCAGTATAGCAAGCAGTAACATCAGCGGCAGCAAAATTTGGTCTACAAGAGTAAACTATACAATGCACAAAGCCAACATTTTGAAAACTACCATTATTGACAGCTTTTGCGCATAATAAAATGTAGGCATACACAGTGTAGTACTTCTATATTATTATATATGCTGCTTGTTTATCAGGATTTATTTAATAGGGATAACACGAGAAGGAAGCTAATTAGAGTGAAGCCTCATGAAAACCATAACGAGACTGACGATGAGCACATGCAACAACACGAAATCAGAGTAAAAAAAGATGATATACTTTTGTAGGTATTTTGCTTTGAAAGAAACCCCCAGAGCAGATAGTGTAATATAACATAATAATAATCAATTGGTCTAGTAAATTTTTGTTTTGAGATTTGTTATCATCATTTCATTAGACAAGTACGAATTTTCGTTTCATTTGGCAAATCTCAAGTAATTCAATCTTGTATACTTTTTTGTTAATGCAAATTAAGGCTAATAATAAGAGAAGAGTTAGCTCATGTATGTGTGTAATATCATTGCAGTAATGATATTGCTCTATTTATACACAAGTTTTTTGTATTGATTTCACAAACAGATTGTTTTGTTTTTTTCTCCTCATTATTATCATCATCATCAACGTACGCGCTCTTTATACTACACAGGGCGAAAAAACTAGTAATAATTGTCTCCTCCTCCTCCGCAAATTAAATATCAAAAGAAAGTAATAAAAAATCAGCAGCAAAAATTTTTGCTGGTTTCTGGCATATCGCGGTGGTATTTAATGAAGATTGGAAAGCTCCTTTTTAGAAATAGCGAGATAATGAGAATTAATCCGAAGGCGACGTGAGCTTAATGAGTATATACATTTCAATACTAAAGTACATATGTAGACTACCTAGGCTATATCGTTGCGTGCACTGATCGTTAATAAAAAGTAGTGATAGAATTTTTTTTATCCAATAAGTTTTTCTAGAAAAAAATCATCTTTTTTTGCAAGTGCATAGCACGGTTTCAATTTACAAGTAGTATACCTATGTACTACTAAAGTCATGCTTATGAACTATACGCGGTACACTGTGTGATGATTAAAAGTAATCTCAAGTTGAAGTCGAGTGTGTGTGCGTATTGGTCATGCGGTAAGAAAGCAGATAATTTTCGATACGTCAATGTCGATAGATTGGTAATATGATGACGATGATGATGTGGATGAGAAGCAAGTAAAGTAGAATGATGAATAAAAGTAAAAGAGTCACAAGGTAAAAAGAAGTAGTAAAACAGCTTATAACAAAAAAAGAGGGACAGTGACGTTCATAAAATTATCGCTAATGCATTTTACACGCTGTCGAAAATGTATTTTTTTTTCTGTAGAATAAATAGGCAAATGTCAGCGTGAAAATTATAGTGATCTTTGTGAATATGGCGAATCTATATCAAGTTTCAAGAGATTGCTTGTTTCTTCTCCTTTTTTTATAACTGTATTTGTTTATGATAAAAATATAAAAGCAATGATACAGTACGATTTTTTTGTGATTATAAAGGTAAGAAAAGTAAAATAAAATAAATTAACCTAATGAAAAAATGAGGACGTTCAAGATCAAGGTGCAACGATGATGGTGGCAGCACAGCGACGACGGTGGTGGTGGTGATGGTGGTAGTTGTTAGTTGTAGCAGCATTGGTTGTTTAAAGCTTGCGTAAAATAGTACAATGGTACTATTATTTATCAACATGGTTGTTGTAGAATTGCATGCAATGCGGTTTACGACTCCACAACTGCAAAATAATAATAATAATAATGTCTAGTCTAAATGAAAAAAAACTGAATATCAACCTACTAAACAAATAAGCTCTGATTTTCTATCTTTCATTACACACAGCTGTAAAAGTTGGTTATGTAGGTACATATGGTAATTTGTAATGTATAAAAATGGTATTTTCTTTTCCACAAAATCATATCTGATTCAAAGTTAAGTCAAGTCAAAGTCAAGTGCAGTGATATTACTGGGTATGTGTTTGTGTGTGTAATCATATGATTAGAATGAAATGACGATAAGGAATTGATGATGAGGCGAGGATGTTCATGACCACGACCTTCATTCATAAAAATATGCGCACCTAATTGCTACTACATGCATACATAGAGCTATTGTCTGTGTGTTGAGAGTCCAATAGGGTCATGCTGATCATGATCATCTCATTTTGACCTTTAATGCTATCAGCGCATCTTTTTACGACAATTCCGTCTTTTTTATGCATGTATTTCTGTGTGTACGTACGGCAAGCGAAAAAGGTAGTGATGGTCGGATTTTATGAGTTGGGCTAATTTTATGTCAGTCTTAATGAGAGTTTTTTTTACTTATTTATAATTTATACGAGAATCTTTGTACCAGAATCGGAGATGATGTTGATGAAAGAGATGATTATATGGTGTACGGATATATGACATGTTGAATCACATGTTGCTAAAGTTAAAGTTTTGCTAATAAGCTGACAAAA
The DNA here is from genome assembly GCA_027743785.1 of Sinhomidia bicolor. Taxonomy (NCBI): domain Eukaryota; kingdom Metazoa; phylum Arthropoda; class Collembola; order Entomobryomorpha; family Entomobryidae; genus Sinhomidia; species Sinhomidia bicolor. Next base: position 3,040 of record JAHZMT010003760.1, read on the forward strand.
CATTACAACGTGCTTTTACGACTTTTCCTTCTTGTTGTTTTCTCTGTTTGAGAAAAAAATAGAAAAAAAACTTTAAGCAATCTCAAGATGATTACTGGCCGGTTTGTAGCAGTAAGAGAAAAATATCAACTGATGAACTTATCTTTTGACGCGTTTCGTGTTGAAAATAAAATCTGGCTTGATGCCTATATACATAAATCGGACGGAATGTAATTAGTTGCTTGAAGAAGGTAAATTTTATGGGATTTTTTATACACGCAATCACGCATGTATATCCCTGCAACACCACACATAAATATTTATTATTTGTTTGACAGGACGCAAAGGTGTTTCAGTTAAGTTGTTGTTATAAATGCCCGTTGCTGCTTACACGGAAGGAAAAAAATGATAAAAAATTTAAGAGTGTGTGAACTTGTGTTTTTAATCTTTTAGCATGTCTATTTGATATTGGAATGTAAAAAAGTTGTAAAACAAATGCTTGTTGTTGTGTCGTGATCTGTTGTCTGCTTTCAATCCTGAAATATGGCTTGTTTTCTGTATAAAAAATTGTTTCATTATGCGTTGTTGTGTTTTTTTTGTGGTAATTGCTTTCTCGTGATTAAAATGATGTACGAGTGCTAAGAAGGCTTTACACTAGAAGGCTAATTACTTTTCTTTTGAGATAAATCTTCACGTAAATTCCGTGTCCGGTTTGTTTGACGCTTTGTCACACAAATGGTAATAGTTTATGTAGACCACGTAGCTCACGTTGCCTTCAGTAGAAGACGTAAATCTGTGTAGAGAGTGTGCTCACAAACTTTTCCACATATTTTGAAGAAGTTTATATAATAATAATGATTCCAATTAAGCATTTCCAAGAAGTACTGAGAGACTGCATCGTGCAGTACGTGTTTTCCCAGCATTGTGCTTTACAAAGCAGGCATTCAGCCATTTTATCGATTTCATTTTCTTTACCAACTTTCCATTCTTCTCCATCGCGTAATAATCCAACCATAAAAGTTCAATGGTTCAAGGATGGTCCCGGTTTTTGCCTAGTGTCTGGTTTACTAGAGAATACACAAAAGGGCATGGGAATCTGAGAAGGAAGTTTTCTAGACCATATTACCTTATGCTATATATTATAATAATGCAATTTGAACTTTGTTAAACTGACTTTACCGATCATCATCATCATATCACAACCAGCATCATATCGTACGCAGCACTACTGTATTACCTGCAGCTACGGTAGATATCCTAGTAATTTATATGTAATCTCATTATTCTAAAACAAACACATGTCCCATGCGTCTAGTTGTCTGCGTTGAAGAAAAGTTTATATCTTCCGTTCCGTTTCAGTCAGCAAGCAGCTAGCTAGCTACTACTACCAAAATTAATGTGGAATTTTTTTTAGCAATTCTTCAAAGCTAGTATAAACTTTCACGGACACTTTAATTAGAATTATCTTTCAATGCAATAGTATATGCAAGTTTATGTAAATACATTTATATATTTCAAGGAACTTGCCTTTCGCTAACAATATTTACTTTTATTATTATTATTATTAGCAAAATAAATATAAACATTGTCTAGATGAGTGACTGATAACAGCAGTTATACTGATAATTTATACTACTACTCTCGCCGTCATCAGTACCACAACACGTTTGCCCTTACAAGCGATAAAATATATAATACACTGGAGGTCCATTAGTCAAGGCTGACAGGTGGACGGGATGACTCAAGTATTTGGCGAAACACCCATTATTATTATTATACTTGTCCCAACGTGCAATATTATATTGGCCCATAACTTTTAATATAGCCATATGGTAGCAAAGCAGTAGCAAGCAAGCAAGCAAAAAGTTTTCTAAGTAATCGTTTCTCATCTTTTTTTCTTCTTCTTTTGTGCCCTGTCGTCTGTTCCAACTCTGCTTTGCTTTCCTTTCATTTTTCTTCTCAATACCTATATTATATGGAGTAGTAGTAGTATGTGGAACGGAAAATGCATGATTTGGGGTAATAAAAGTTTCAAGGTGACTTTCATTTGCCTCTCACTACTGTCGTTTGTTTGAGTAGCCATACGTTATATAGAAGGCACAGAAGTACAAAAAAACGAGAAACTGTGATAAAAGGATAACAATGACGTGGAATTGTTTACTTTACACCATCATTAATATCTCTACTGTTTCTCCTTGAAAATATTTTCTTATAATGACGCATAAAAAACGCTTTGTTAGTTTACTTCACCTTTTCGCACATGACATGACACATGCCTATTTAGATAGGCTATATATATATATATATTTATCCGATGCTAGGGTGCAAGAGAAATTTTCGAGCGGAAAGAAAGGGAAAGATAAACATGCAAACATCGGAAGGTAGGTACATCCTTACTTCAAGGTAAAAAAAACTGTGTTTCCAGTCGAGAAGGAAAGTATATTTGACATTGCACATCGATAAAATACGTAGATACATGCATGCATAAAAATATTATATAGAGATTCAAGCCCATTTATATTGGAAACGTAGAGCTTGGTTCATAGTATACCTACAGAATAAATGGCATTATCAAGGTGAAATTTTCCGTGGAAAATAACATGCTTTATTTGCGACAGTAGTAGTGAAAGCAAAGGATATTTTCATTATTTTTTGCCCGCAGCTGGGAAATGAAATGAATGTTCTCGTGTTCTTTTCTCTCTCTCTCTCTTTCTCTCCACCTCACTCTGATGGTGATGGCTTTGATAACGATGGGTTTTCGTGATGATGAAGAGATGAAAGAAAAACGCCTTTTCTCTTGTCTTTTATATAAACTCAATTGCTGGTATCCTACAAAAAATATTGTATTATTACATGAAAAAAAAACAAAAATAAAAAATAGAGATTCAATTATTATTACTTGTAGTATGTAGACATGAATAGTGGTTTCTTGTGTTATCCCTGCTGTCAGCACAAATGGAAACGATGACCTAGATATTATTTCATTTCATCTTTTATGGAATTTACTTTATGTGCAAATAAGATTAATGCTCCCAATACCAATTGTGTTGCCTTGCTGGGTATCTTAGTTGAATTTACTCTAATCTATTCATCAATTTAAGGAGAATAGCACAAAGAAAGTGGTCATGCTTTTGTAGTTTTTGAACGGATATTTTTTTCTGAAATATTCCAAAAATAAAAAAGTACATACCTACGCCAATAATAAAGATTCCGTGATGGCAGGGGTCTGAACATGGGAATTTCTATATGCCATTATGCATGTTAGTTGGTTCAGTGGAGAAATAGAAAATTAAATTTTTTTTGCTGTGTTGGTAGAAAGTACACATCTACTGATACACTCTGACGCTGATTTCCAATAATTTAGTTGCATCGGTTTTAAGTTACCCAAAGATGTCAAACGAATTGCTATTGCTATGATGGAAGATTTATTAAATTGGGAACGGAAATATTGTACGTGAAGTAGTAAAGTAAGTTTCAGTAAAGTAACTTTCAGTGTTTTTTGTGCGTGCAACCTTCTTTATTGTTTGTTTGCTGCACTTTATTAAATATTTATTTATTCATCTATTTATTTGTATAGGTATTTATACATACGTCGTCATCAAAACAACAGCAAACAGACGAACTAGGTCAGGTCTTTTTTTTTGAAATATGCCAGCAGAGCTATATGTAGACCCACTGCACTCACTGCACTGCTAGCTTTGTTTTGTGTGTTAGGTTAGTATTATCGTGTCTGCATGGAACATTTACAATCAGTTCATTGAGCGAGTAAATTATACGATGATGGCAATGTGGTAGTGTGTGTGATGATGATGATGATGAATGGGTTAATACCTATTTTAAGTATGAATATAAGATCGATATTGACACGACGACACTAATCATATAGGATGGCGGTGTGTTGTGCAAGTAGCTTATTTTCAAGTGCTGTCATTGAAAATGATGGCTTCTGGTTTTTGTGTCTTTTCGCCCTTGCGTGGCATATGGTTAGGTATTTATGTATGCTTCTGGGGTTCATTTAAATATTGATGAAAAAACTTTTTCTTGCTTGCAATCAACTTTGAAAATCCATTTGAAAACCTGGTTTTATCAATCTGAATTGGTTGTTGGTTATATTAAAAAGAGTTCTGCTCCGTCAATTGGAAAATGCTGTATTGGAAAGTGTCAGAGAAGACAAGAATGTGAATTTTCTGTCATGTCAGCAACCCATCATCACCGTCACCACCACCTATCCAATATTCCTTTGAGAAAGCAAATTGGATCTGAAAGCGTTCAGTTATAAAATGGCTGTTGGTGAACATGTCACCGTTCTCTTTCCTTTCCCATCATTTCAAAATTGAGAATGTGTCGTTCTTTCTCTTTCACAAAAACAAAGTGTAAAACTTTCCTCAACACTTTCAGCCGTATCTGTCTATCTCTAAAAAGCTGTGCATCAAGCACAAACTTTTGTACAAGTCACCCTGATTGTGTCACCAAGATTGCCACCAAGAAAAATCCCTAAGCTTTCAATATCGAATGCAACCGATTTATACAGCTTTCTTTGACAACACGGTACATACAGTTTTACTGTGGTTTGATTTTCTTTCCAAAAAGACAAGTCAACATTTCAAGCCAAGCGATCGATCGCGCAAAGCTGCTTATCGAAAAGAGAAAATTCCACTTGTCCACTTGTCATCGAAATATCATCATCATCAATAACAACGCTTTTTGCAATTTCTCTTTTAAACCAAACCACGTTCGGTTCTCACATTTGCAATCCAAATGAACAGCCTTGTTTCAAATTCTATTGCTACACTTATCCTTCCTCCCTTTTCATTTCAGCTTTTCGTTATTTCGACCTACCCAACATTAATTAAACTGCTCCTCTGCAGCAGCAGCAGTTGCGGTATCTTTTTCTAAAGCTGTGTTATTGCTTTCTACCGTCATCATCATCACCGTCTTTCCCATTTAGCATCGCCCAACTCTATTGACGCTGTCTAGTGAGAGCATTTACTCGATCATTGTTGTCGTGAATAAACATGAAATGCAAACATGCATCCTTGAAGCTTTGCAATGACGATGATAATAATGATGTCTATAATTTGACAGCACCACAAAGATTAGAAAGGAGATGTTGATGAGCACGGGCAGGCAGGCAGACATAAACAAAAGTCATGCAACCGCATTTATTCATCATGCTGTATATACAGACGTTATATAACTCTTACCCTGAAATTTAGAACCTGATGTTGAACAGAGAACTGCATTAAAAACAACCATGATTACTACAGCAGAATAACGCAGAGGTTTTTTCTTCTTTATTTTTCGTCATTCATCTGCTTATACCATCACTCGCTCTGGAAGTCACAGTCCATTAATTAACGTGACTTTGACTGAAATGACCTTTTTCCTTCGTGTAACCCATTAATTCTCTGTCTTGCTAATGAAATCGGGTTTATTCTTATTGTTATGATGATGATGGTGGTGGTGGGGGTAGTAGCACAGTACAGTATGGTGGTTTTAGTTCAGTTTTGTTAAGAATACACTGGTGGTTACTTTTAATAATTTCCACTGTATTACCACTCTGCTTGTATTATCATTATCATGACAGTTAAAGTCGAGCTGGGAGAAGGTGGAAACGTAATCATAACTTGCCATTTAAAAAAAACAAGAAGTTTGCAATAATTACTTGGCAAGGGATTTGAAAAAAAAACAACGGAATCTGCCATCATAATAATGTAAACCAGTAGTAGTGTAGCAGTAGCAGTGGCAGCGTCAATAATACAGTAAAGTAAAACAAGAAAACGCCAAGAACACTCTAGAGTAAACAGGAAAGCACAATGGCCGAGTAATGATCATCTCTCTGTCTCTGTTGGTGTCGGCATGATTGCACGGTTTGTAAAGCTTATGAGCCTTAGCACCATCATTATTACGTACAAACAGTATCATCATCAGTTGTATATTATTATTATGACCTATCTGTAAAAATGCCATCTCGTCCCACCACCACCACTACCACAGTCCCATTATGAATCGTCGTCGTCGTCGTCGTAGTATAAATTCTACAATAATAATAGTATATACTCGAATCATATCAGATCATTCCTTTGTACAAAAAAATACAGAAATGTTTATCATCACAACAAAACTACTGCAGCATACAGCAATGTCGTTGTACATGATACATTTATACCAATATATTTTAACAATCACCCTATTTTGTCTCCGTTGTTTGTTGGATAACTGCCCTATCCTCCACTCAAATATAAAAAGCCATAAAAAAGTAAAGTGTATGTTGTACTTTGCTTTTTCCATTTAAAATATTCTATAATATTTTTTTCCAAGACGTGCACACTTTTTTATAACTGGTTATTATAATGCAGAGATAATAGTTTGTAATAATAATAACCATTCATGATCATCATCATCATCGTAATAAAAACTGTGTATCAAATGTTGCAAATAATAATAATAATGGGTTTCTTTAAAAAAGGAGTGTAGTAGATAATAAACTGTTTTAACTGTTTTCTTTACACTTTACTACTGTTGTTATTTTCTTTTCTTTTGCTTTTATGTTGTGTGTGTGTGTGATGCTCTTTTTTGAAGATATAGCATAGGAGTGGGATGAAGGAGGGAAAATGAGTAATGTCAGTATTTAAATATAAATGTACACATTTACGCTAACTCTCTTTTGACAAGATGTGTTGAGAGAGAAATTAGACATAAAATGCTGAACAGTGACAGACAGCACAATGATTTGTACTTTTTTTTAAAGAACACACAAAGCAATGATTACATTGAACTACTTGTGTGCTTGTAGAAAACTGAAATGAATTTGATCAATAGTTTTTTTTCTGCAAAGCTTCTCCCAAGTTAACTGCAATAATTTGTTATTTCCTTCAATAATACAGGTGATAGTGGTAGTTTGCATGTGATAAGGATAAAGACATGCTGATGATTTTTCAATAAAACGGGAAATCGGTCGATGATAGCATGATTATTGTAGAAGGTGGACATGTGCTCGTTTTCTTTTTAAAAAACTGGTAAATTGCAGGCAAAAAACTGAGGTACTTTACGCATTTATATTTACTGACGTGCACAAAAGAGTGAGAAAATTAGGTGGTGTATGAATAAAGGCACCATAACGCATCATTCTGTTTAGTGGTGATTGAGATCGAAGAATGATGAGAAATTATAAGCATGATGATGATGATGATAATGATGACAATGGATAAGTACTCTTGGGTTTGTTGTGCTCAACCAGCCTGACCATTTTTTTTCTTGACGTTGGTGCCTGCATTATTGCATTGCATGCAGCATTGTAACATGTAATAATAAACTTCTGATAATGTTCGCTTTCCTGCAATCTTGTGTAATTTTTTTTATTTCACTTTACTTCCACACTTTGTAAAAAATGCATACATATTAGAAGCATATATATACTTAATCATTAACATTAAATTAATAATCCTGCTCTTTTCTGCCATTTTGTTTTTTGTGCTCAGTGCTCGTTGTTGTTGGACTTTTTTCTCTTTTTTTACACAGTGGAAATCCTTTGTATAATATGTCAAAAAGAGGAATCAGCAATTTTCAAAGAGGCATACTTAAACTATTATTTTTTATGATTAGCAGTCAAGAAGATTGACTCTAAAGTTCGTTCTTTTCTCAATAGAACAACAAAAGCACATAAAGACTTTAATAGACCAAGAAAGTTTTTCAGTCGGCAAAAAGGTGTAATTAATCACTTTTGTACAAAATCATCCTCCTCCCCCTCCTCCTTATCATCATCATTATCATTATCATCATCAGCATTCCCCTCAAATATACACGGACTTGTATGGTATCAAGAATGATTTGAATTTTACACGGTCTAGCAGCACAAGTTGCGCTGCACAACCAAGCTATACATACATACATAATATATTTTGGAATAATGATAATAACTTTATTCTTTTCTGTGCTTTTTATGAATAGGACGCTGGTAGCAGTGGACATAAAAGAGGAACAAACAAAGTTTAAAACCATTCAAAGTGACTGACCAGCCAAAAGGATCATCATCATCATCATTATATTATTAAACTGGTGAGTTTTGACCGACATAATAATATGCACAATGGGATAATTTTTTTGGCTTTTCTATGTATGTCGTGCCATGTGTGTGGTTATTATGCATTGTTATGTATATATTAGGCACATTCAATAGGCTGATTATTTCGCTACTACTCCCTATATTCCTGCGCAAAATCATGACTTTGTTGTTTGTGTGTGTGTGTACATTGAGGAAAAAAGCTGTCAGTAGTAATAATCATGGTCATCAAAAATATTCAACAACAACAACAATGTGTGTACGTACGCAACGCATACAGCACAAAAATAATGGGAAAATAACAGGCAGTTGTAGTAGTAGTGTATAGTGTGCAAACTATATTGCTGCTGCCGCTGCAACTCTACTTTGCTAGCCAAAAAATAAGAAAAAGCAGAATGGAGGTGGATACACGATGACAATGATGAGTTGAAGATGTGGTTAATCCCATTTTTCTATTTAGCCGGTCAGTAGCATGCACACGGACAGTAAATAGCAAGACCAGAACAGAAGCACTTTTCGTATTTTTAATGCTGCTGGTTTGGTTCACTTGCAAAATTACAAATTACTACAACCATCACCACCACCACTCCTGTTTGTTTGCATGATGTATTATTGTAACGTAACAAACAAAACTGATTGTGTACTACTACTGCTGCTGTTGTTAAAGTTCGGGCAAAAATTGCTGCAAGCCTTGCGCACAGCAGGGTGAACACAAAGATTTTGATTACTTACTCAACTCACTACTGTGAACAACGTAATAATAATGATGAGAAGGAGGAGAGGGCTATTAAATGAAAAGAGTGGAGATTGGAGAGAGCAAATAATAATAACAATAATAATAATACTAACATGTGCCTATGGACATTTTGTTCATACTGTTACTATTTATTAGACTTGCAGGGTACTTTAGTCAGTCCCCTATTGCTTTTGCTTGTTTCTCTTTTATTCGAAAAGAAAAAAAAGTGATGAAATTACGTTCGATTAATTTTGATCAGAAAATGGTAGTCTTTTATTCAGCTGAATAGAAAAAAATACGTGGATTTCTCCCTCTCTCTCTCTCTCACCGTCCGTCTAATTTCATCTTGCAATCAGTTCATCATTTGTTTTGCTGCCTGCTTTGTATTATTTGGAAGCATGCTTGTATAATCAAGGCCGTATTTTTGTACGCTTTTCGAAACAAAATGATAAGGTTCACTTTTTCTAGGAACAAAAGAAAAATACTTTTTTTTACAATGATATGTTTTGACTCTAATGAATAAGTGGTGGTGATTGTGATGAGCTGTTGTTATACAAAAAAATATACTGCATTTAAATATTTTTTGTAGCTCTCTACTGAAATTATACACGGCAGCAGAAGCACTATTTTTCAAAGTGAAAAATTAGGTAAAACGAGTACATTGCCATGTGCTTCAAAAAGTTCCTTGCGCTCGCTCCCTTTTTGCAGAGTTGAATTAATGATGCGCTCTTGATAATGAATCGATGCACATTTTTTCTCACTGGCAAACTGCTGCAGCAGCAGTAACAACAACATAGTTATTACCTTAAACTTATTATTATTACTATTATATATTTTTTAGAACAGGATGTTCTACACATGATAATACCAAGGATGAAGTAATTACCAGCTGCATTTTATTATCGTGGCTTATCTTCCATTTTGTATGTTTTTTTCGTGAAAAAAGGCTGTGTATGTAATTGTGTGAGAAAACACATGTTTCAAAACTTGTAATCATCAATAGAAAAACAGAGAGAATGTAGCAAAACTTTACAGTGTACAAAATACGTCAAGCGTATGTATGTTGTTGCGGTTCTTCTTTTTGCTGTTGGTGATAATGGCATTGGCATTATTTGCTTTACAAAAGAGTTATTTGAAATTTTTGAAATATGCAAAAAAATATAATAATAATAATGTTCAAAGTAAACAGGCCAAAGGAAGAGGGTAAATAGCGTACTAGGTATTAAGTTTGCATTTGCATGAAAGCTTGTTTTTTTTATATAAAATTGAATTTCAATTGTTCTTTTTTTCTTCTCAGAAAGATGCAGTTTTAACCGTTATTCAAATGACATGCATGTGGTATTATTATTTACATACTTTACTCAAAGCAATAATGGTTATAGTAGTCAATATAGTTGTATGGCTGCTTCAGGGTGGAAAAAAAGATGAAAATGTGCAGAGAGGAAAAAGGTAAAGTAGTAATAACATTTTTGTTTTTATTTGCCTACCTCACTCTTTTGCAGATATGTACGGTTAGTTTTTTTGGTATCAATTTCATCTGGTCTTTTTGAGCAGAGACGTATACGTACGTGTAGCGTATAGACACTTTACCTGTCAATCAGAATGAGTTAATAGAGAAATGAAAAGTGAAAGAAAAAAATGGAACGCCATTTTCAACAGAGACAGAGAGAGATCAACATCCACTACATAATAATAATAATAATAATACTAACCACTTACCGCCACTTGATATTATGCTCATACAATAGAATGAAGTATCTCATGTACTTAAACAAAATTGAAATTTTTTTTTCGCAACTGATACTCTAGCATTCCCTCTGTATTTTTACAAGTTTTAATGCATCATTTGATACGAAAGCGATGACAATATTGTTTTGTTATATTTTTGCAGCTTTCCTCTGCACGAACGAACGAACGATTGCTCCAAGTACATTTTATACAAAAGCTAAAAATAAAAGTAGTTCTCTTCTCCCTGTAAAGCAGTAATAATAATAAGTAAATGAGCTGTCACTCATTCTCGATGACAATAAAAGAAAGGAGACAGTAAACTGTAATAATAACGAAAACATTGTCTAACTAGTATCTGCTTACAACTGTCAAGTCATCATGAATAACGTGATTTCAAGTATCAAAACAAAAAAGAAATGGTAGTAAACTGCACAGGACGAACAATAAAGTGAAATCAATTCAAGCGTTGCATGAGCGTAATAACATCAAAAGAGGCTAAAGGCATGTTATATAGGTAGGTACCTGCATGCATGTGTACAAAAGCGAATTTAAAAGTTTTTTTTTTGATAATGTGGTATTAATCACGGGAAATTGTGTTTTTACAAGATATACATGCATTTATCTATAAAAAAAGTAAAAAAAATAAATGATGGAGTTGTCGACTTTTGTAAATGAATTACACTTTTACAAACGTAAATGAATGCGCAGAAACTAGTAATATCATAGCATGGCCATATACGTACTTTGGTTTTTTTTCGATACAAGCAGAAAAAACAGAATGATGAAAAATGGCAGCAGAACATAAATTCAGGTGATTGCTAAAATATAAAAAAAATACTGCTGCTGTGTGGAAAATATGTAAGAGCAAGTCATTTTTTAGTAAAAAGAGATCAGGCTAATAGTCTATAGTTTTGTGTTGTAGTGGTGGTGATATAGTGTTAGTTTCTGCTAAAAAAATGTAGTAAAGCAAAAAGAAGCCATACATTTTTGCTGCTGGTATGGTGGTGGTAATCATGATGAAAATGATGATGATGCTGCTGCTGTTGAGAAGGTGCACCACTGCACACATATACCAATAATGACACGGTATAATACCTTGGAAAACACGAGGGATTAACATCCGCATGATTACTATGCAAAAAAAACAAAGCAATTTGGAGGAAAATTGCAAGCAGTTGCAACGAAAATACACGAAAGTACAAGTAATGTGGTGTGTAATAATAATCATGTGTAGTCTGTGCATTTTAGTATACAGAGTGGAAAACCCACAAAAAAAGATAAACGCGTTGTAATAGGAATTTTTTTGCACGAATTTTGAATGTTGATGCTGCTGGTTGTTACCATAATGTATGCATGCACGTAATAAACTCTCAACAAAATGTTTTTTTCCTGCAGGAGAAAATTCTTTCTGTGAGTTGAACAGCTTGTCATTTTTTTCTTCCTTTTCTTTTTCTGCTACTGAAATGCTGTATCTAGATACATTCTTCTACACACATGTTTATTTTTTAAAAATACAGTAAAAGAGAGAAACATTTAGTATTATTACGCTGTGCTGTACTTAACTTATATAACTATTCCCATCTTTTTTCTCCGGAACTTTTTTTTCCAAGAGAGGATTTTTGCTTATCTTCCAAAATACCTTTTTTTCACAGTGCCTCTAGCACTACTGTCCTATTTAATTTATTACAGAGCTTTTACTGCAGATTACAAAATACGCATAAAAACTGCATACCTTTTACCTGTACGTACACATAAAAAACAGCAACAGACACAACTCTGCTCATTGTATAATAATGTAAATGTTACTTGTATGTATGTATTACGACGCAAAATATTTCTAAAAAATGTAATCAGGATATTATATTATGTTCATCACCATCATTTCGTACAAAATCGTTATAGCGTTTATTGCATGCGCTTTTTTTCTACAGATAAAAAAATTTCTGAGAATAATGTGTAAATGTATACGAGATAGTATATATAGTCGTGCATAAAAATGGCATGAATCTGGCTGCTTTCAATGGCTTGTCTATTAATGAAAATACAAGTAGCTCTCTCCAAACACACACAAGTAGAGATTTTCATTGCATAATAGGTAGATATATACAGCAGATTCTGAGAGAACTCAAGTTGCCAAAAAAAGAATGACGATGATGGCGATGACGATGCTGTATGCATGGAACTCTCAAAAATATATCTCTAATGTAAACTCTGTTTAATAGAATGTATCATAAAAAGTGAAGTAAGCAAAAAAGTGAGGCGGTGTGTTTGTGCTGTGTAGGTAGTGCACTGCTACTGCGTTTGTAAATGTTATTAGTATATTATGTATCTGTTTCATCCAGTTTCCTATTTTTTTCATCACATTTTTTCCCCAGAATTGAATTGCCACTCTACTTCTCTCCTCTCTTCTTTTTTGGCTTTTAGTGTAATGCAAAAGTATAGAGAGAAAATTTTCTAAGGGAAAATATTTCTTGATACATAACCAAAATGGTTATATTTACGAGCATTATGCAAAGTAGGGGAGCAAGAAACGATAGGGAAAAAACACGTAATATCTCGGTACGTTTTTATACGCAAAACTGAACTAGTAGAATATAATATTGGAAAAAAGAGTTGGCAGGCAGGTAGACAGATTATACATCATCATCAACATCGTTGTCGTATCATTTTCTTTATATTTACGATAAGGTTTATTATTATTATTTTTATTCCAAATCTATATATGCATGTAGAATTTTTATGTATTTCTTGGTGAAAAAAGCAATTCTGTTTTCTAGTGGGATTTTTTTGGTATTTTTGATAAGCAAGTAGCTCGTTGTCACGCCACAAAGGAAGGCGTATATGTATATTTTTCTTTCTTTTTCTTCTCTGAAAATAAATATATGACATGATGATTTGAACTGGCTAACCAGAATGTGTGGTTTTTTTGGTAATGCAAGAAGAATTCACGACGACGACAAAGTATATAAAAATGTAGCAGACCAGGACATGATCACTGCTGCTCTAGCTACAGACATCACGCTGCTGCTGCTGGTAGTCAGTAGCACATTTCACAGTGATATGACTTTACCAGTGATCACGACGACAAAAATGACGATGATGGTGATTGTAATGTATATCGTATAGAAGGGGAAGAGAGGAAGAAATGATGTGCGGAGCTGAAGTAAAGGCCTTTTTTAATAATTTGGCTCCTCGAAGTAAACCGTGTGGTGATGTTGATAATATATTATTATAAGTGATGTAGTGTCCCTTCGTTATCATTTTCAGAATTGATGATTTTGATGTGTAAGTAGGTAGCTCACGTTTTGGCCTACCTTCTCAGCTCTCGCCACTATACTACTACTACTGCTGCTGCTGCTGCTTGGTATATAAATTTCTGCTTGATAAGCAAGTTCAGTCAGTGTTATAATTTATTATGCATAACGTTCCCTCACATAAAGCTGAGACCGGCGACGATGATAATAATAATGATAATAGGGAGGCGCATGAATTTTAATAGGAAGCGATAGAAAAGTAATATGTGAAGGCATTTTTGCAGCCAGGAGAAAAAAAATGTGCGTAGATTGCGGCACTGGTACCTAAAATCTAAAAAAACAGTATTTCGCAGAAAGGAGAAAGGTGAAATGAACGCGCACAACTTAACATTATAGATTAGCAGAGTTTACCGTATCTCTGTATGTAATAATAATAATAATAATAATTTTTGCTCTTCAAGATTATAACACGTTAGCCAAATAAATTCTTG